>OMLM01006561.1:30917-89946 GCA_900302695.1 Helostoma temminkii | reverse complement strand
ATGTCTGTGGCAGATGCAGAGGCTTTATTTCATCTTTGTGTCATCCAGGCTGGATGATTACTTTGTTTTCAAGTCTGCAACAAGCCAGTAGTAAAAGTCTTCAAATGGTCCAGTATGCTGCAGCTAGAATTTCAACTAAACTCTTAACTCGCTGGATCAATATCCACCTAAATTAAATTATAAATATACCTAAATTAAAACAGACAAAGTCTTATAATAAAAATAAAAGTTCCCATTCATATCTGCTCTTCAGTCTCCAAATGAGTTGGGCCAAAAGAAGTCAGCAGCCTTCTCTTCTTCTCTTTTGATAACACACAGCATCAGTTCATGTATTGTTCTTTGATTAACAAATGATGCTGTCAATTATTGTAAGGTGATAATGACCCATGTAGAATTACATGCATGAATTTATTTATTTTTCATATGTGTTACCCAAACTTAACACTGATTTGTATGGTTTAACTCTCAAATGGTGTCTTAATAAAAGATTATAGCAGGGTTTGCATCTGTCTACTCTTAGGTCATGTAAGCCTGACTATGAGTTAGTTTTCAGTGTCAGTGTATTATCAACCCTATTATAGTATGTGCAGTTTAGTCTGCTCTGTCCACGCTACATCGATGGTACATCTGTTCCAATTATTCCTATTTAAAGGAAACTTTGGTGTTTTGCCTTATTTGATTCAAAAACAGAGCATGTCCTTGTTGGTTATACAGACCATAAGACCCACTGAGAAAAATCAGTGATGTGAAAATCTGGTTATAAGTACATATAAAACTGTATTTTTCTTGTATGGCTATCTGCTCATATATTTAATGAAATATATATCATTGCATTTTTTCCCCCTAAAATTACACAGGGTACAAAAAGCACACAAAGGAAGGGAGAAGAGAACGATCATTTGCTTCATCATTGTGTTTCCAATTTCCTATTTAAATACTACATGTGCTGATATCATATATAGAGTACAGCAAGAATGTTTTTGGCCCTCTGCTTTCTGCTCTACATTACTCGCCTTGTCCAAATTATTTGCAGTAATTAAACACAAGCTGGGTGTTACAAAACTTCTTGCTGCTAAATTCAGATAAATCTGAGTAGCAAGGACATGTGAACAGCATTCAAAACAGTCCCATTTTTAAACTACATTACATTACACTTATCTGAGACCACAGTTGCCATTGTTTTATCCATACTTCAGTACTATAAGATTTTCTTGTCAGGTCTGCCGCAAGCTACTGCTAAAAGTCTCCAAACTCTGACCACATTATCCAAATTTTATCTTGCCATCATTGGCTTTTTATCAATGTCAGATCAGGCTTCTGATAAGTTACAAAATCCTAAATGGAAATGCTCCTTTAAACCTGGTTGATCTCTTTAAACCTTATATTATAGACCACAATATTCACTCTGAGAATGCAGTACTCATGTCTGTCCCCACATTTAAAATGAAGGCAGCTGGCTGCAAGCCTTTTTTCCTGTTGGGCTTGCTACTTTCCCTGCTGACATCAGCCAGACTTTGTAGAGGCTTTAAATCCAAAACTGAAACTAATACCTAAGTGTTCATGTTTGTTGCTCGTTGAGGCCTTATACTGTAACAGTTAGGATTCTCATGAAACTGTTTTTCACCTGTCCAAGTTGTGTGTGTCTTTTAATTTTCTTTTCTACTCGTTGTCCTCGTTGTTCACTCAAGCTCTCTGTGCTGGATCATCAACTGTCCTGGGACCTTCTTCTCTCTCCCAGATATTTTGGATCTGGACCTTTGTCCACCAGGTGATTCAGCCTCAGTTTATGTGTCTCTCTCTCTCTCTCTCTCTCTCTCTCTCTCTCTCTCTCTCTCTCTCTCCCTCCCTTGTTTGCATGTTGTCCTTGACTCCCTCTTCCTTGCATCTCTTACTGACCTCTGTAACTTGTCCTCTTTCCAGGTCTGTGAACAACAACAAGCTATTATGCTAGGCTTCTATCTGCTCAGTGGCAACTGAAATTTGCTCAATGTTCTCCCTGTTCAAATTCATATATATTTACGGTCTGTAAATGTATTATCCTGGTTGTTCATTCTGTAATGTTACTGTCCTTTTATTCTGTGCACAATCTACAGTAGGTTCATCTGTCCTGAAAGCGGGATCCATCTTCAGTTGCTTCTCCTTAGCACACTTTCAATTATTTTCTGTTGATCAGGTTTTGGACAGTGTTTATGCGGGATTTAGGAGATTATGTGTGCACAACAAAAACTGTTGATGCACAGTTTATAACTTTATACTACCTAATGCTCTGTTTATTTATTTATCTGTAGTATAAAGTTGTGTCACCAGCTGCACATTGCTAATTTTATTTCTGGTTAAATTCATCTTCATGATGGGTGGCAGAGTGGGTGGGAAAGGTACAAAGCACATGACACGGCACATCGGCAGAATCAAGTTTGACGTCAAAGTCTTGACTGTGGTAAGGTTTAGGCAAGGATTAAGGTTAATAGTTAGGAGAGTCAAACCTTTTCCTAATATTAATCCATCCTTTGTCCTGGCATGCATTTTAGTTGGCCATTTTGAGATAATCCTGACAAATAGAAAATGGAATCCATTTGCAATTATGTTCTCTACAAAAACCCATTTTACACTGCTGCATTTTATAAACAGTACGTATGTGAGTGCTCCTTCATTGACCCTTTTTTTACATTAAAAGACAGCAGATGGAGACACGTTTTCTACAATCCTATCTTATAAAAATATATAAAATATGTGTCAAGCTATCTGCGCCATAGGAAAATTGTCCTTGCTCAGTTTCAATGTCATATAAATAAGTACTAGTATAACACTCATACAAATGATGGAGGTGTATGACAGTATCTGAGCCAGATTACAACTGCTTACCTGACACACTCCACTGATGCACATGTCAAATGCATCTGCTCGGCATCGTGTGCCATCCAGCACCTTGGGGGCCAGTTCAACTGTTAGACTTTTCCCTTTGGCCTGGCACTTCAGGGCACATGGTGCAGAGGGGTCATAAGGTGCTGGCACCCACTCATAGGTGACACCCTGGTACTTTATATCGTTGTGGGCAGAACACTGCTGGGCCCGGAAATCACCTGACTCTGCAGGGCAGTCCTGAGGAAAGGAATAACAAAGACAGCACAATAATTTATTATAGTTCATTTCAATAGTAAACTGTCATGACTTCTGCAAGTATTTAGACCCCTGTAATGTGTACTTCAGACGTATTTAAAATAAATCTACATCAATCAATCAATCATCTATTTATACTCAATAACACATCCAAGCCAATTAGCCAACTGTGTTTTCCTAGAAAAGAAAAATGAGTTTCCAGGTTGCTCTAACTATGAGTGGTCAAAGCAAGGTATAGTCAGAAATGTACTTATTGCTTACAATTCAAACAACATATAGATTTTTTGAATAGGGCATCAGAAAACCTTCAGCTTCTAACCATGACAGTCAAGGTAAGGCTGCAGAAAAGCTGCCAACAACTTCACACCTGGAGGCTTCTTAGGATTGAAAGCTGACTCAGGTCAATAAGAGATGCTTGTTTCTTCTGGTGACAACTGACAGGCTTTTGGCAGACAATAATTCTGCCTTCTTGTCCCTGACTGAAACATGGATACATCCAATCTGACACATTGGCTCCACTCTTTTGCCAGTCATGTTCTGCAGAAACTTATATGGATCCATTTAAACAGAGGCTTCTGTTCAGGCAGACTTAGCCTGCATGTGTAAGTGGGAGATTGGATAAATATTATCCTGGGAGAATTTCCCACTGGATGTGATTGGAGTTTCACAAAGAATCCAGACTAAAGCACTTCAGTGGTGCAGTGGAGAAGCAAGACTTGTCTTCCTCTGATTAAATATGGTCTAAGAAAGTTATTTCAACAGGGTGAGTGTGTTTCTGCGGTTTGGGAAAGTGCAGTTCCATCATGGGGTGGTTATGGTTGTTGGTGTTTAATGGATCAAATGACAACAGCTGATACTTTACAATCATAGCACAGACTTTATTATAGCAAAAGAACTGATGTGTCCTTTATTTCCCACACAGACTACCTGCTACGTATCTGACGACCTGAGTTAAGAGTCTTAACCTAAGAGTCCTGAATGTCATCTTTTTTCCCCTTAACATCAGCATTAAATAGTAAGATACAGTACACAGACATGTAGGATAACCATTAAACAGCATGATAACAATCACACTGGTAGTTCTGAAGGATGTGACTGTGAAACTTACCATGTTGCTGCAGGTTCTGTAGCGGATGTTTTTGCCATCACAGCTTCTGCATTAAAAACAAATACAATAAAAGACTTGATACATATACTGTACATTTTACATCTGTACATCTAATGCAATACAGCAGCTCTGCTGTTATTGTTGAAACTGTCAGAAAGGTGAACAGATAGATTCCTACCACCACAGTTTACAGTGAACATGTTGACACTGTGGTGTTTGGAGTAATAAGACACCAATACTGTAAGGCACATTACATTTACATTTTACATGTAGTCATTTGGCAGACGCTTTTATCCAAAGTGACTTAATAGTGAGGTACAAAGCAAGCAAAAACCATAAACTTTAATTAATCTTGCTGCATTTAGAGCGCGGCAGATGTCCCAGATAAAAGAAAAAAGCCTATTTGCAATACTTGTGATGACTGTGTTTTCATCTTTTTGTGTGATTTGGGTGGACTGCCACTGCAAAATAAAAATTTTTCTACCTGTGGACTTGTGTTGCTGTTATTTTTTTCTCTCATTATGTCTAGCATTGTGCTGTTTGTCCTGCTTGTCTCCATTGTGGCTCATTTTATTTATTTTTTTGAGCCTGTTTTTTTTTTTTGTTTTTAATACTTTATGGTCTTGAACTATGTTGAGCTTCTCTCAGTTTGCTGTGGATAGGATCAGCAGGTAAGCTCCAACACTCACAGGAGAAACACACATGAACCCAGTAAAGTACCCATCATTGTGCGTGCTCACTCCCACACACAAGGTTACAGCACACTACACCTTCAACACACATCACCCAGCCAGCAGCCATCTCAGCATTTTACTGATCTCCAGCTGGCAGAGCCCGAAATGTCAAGCTAAAGTGAACCTACACACACACACACTGTCGGAATGAACCCGAGCCTTGGGTGAAATGCACCATAGCCGAACGTTCCTTTCCCGGTGACAGCATGGACACCCTGTTAAATCCGTTCCACCTTGTTAGCAACAATAACAACACCCAATCTGTGTGTGTTAACTGCCATAAAGTGAGCACTTCTGCCACAGCTCATAATATCATTAGACTAACCTGGTAGCAGCTCATTTATCTCAGTGTAAAGCACAACTGTTCTAATCTCCCTTTTAGTTTAGATAGGAAACTGAGAACCACACTGTCATTCAGCACAGACAATAGCAAACCACTGCTCTGTTAATGAACCCGTTAATGGTTTTCTTTACGCTGAAATACGGTACATGATGTACCCATTCACACGCACAACACGTTTATGTGTGTGTGCACCAGTTTGTGTGTGTGTGACTGTGGGTGGCTGGAATGCTTTCAGAGATTTGGAATGTTGGTCCATGACTCATCTACTAAAGTCACAACACTGACATGCCAAAAGTGTAGGTCTGCTGATAGCACGACAAGTCACAAATACTGTGCCACCCGTATACTCTAAAAGAAGCAGACAAAGATCTATTGTTCTGTTGTTCAGCCATATTGTTCATATACGAGGGATGATGATTTGCCAATGCCAATTTCAAAATTGATCATCACTAGAGCACTAGAGCAAGGTGGAGTGTTTTGTTATTTGTAATACCTGTAAGGCAAAAATCAGATGTGAAGGAACAACCATAAAAACATTTCTTTTGGGATTTATTTAAATGAGAGTGATAGAAACATGTAAAAGTTCTTTTATTTTGTTAAATAAAGTTGTTCTTAATGGACAACCTTTGGTGATTATTACCTAATTACTGAAAGTGGATCTTAAAGTTAAGGGACGTGTTGGCTAGTTTCTCCTTCTACATGTTTTAAACACTACTTGTGTCACTCACAGTAACACAAAAGTCATTTGACCCATTTTGTCCCAATGTGATATTCTGGCATGTATACAACTTACAATAATATCTCCTATGTTGTATTTCAGAATAGTTTCATCTATATGTACAGTGTCTGTTGGAGTACATTCTCTAACAGACACAAAGACAAATAGGAAGGTCATGTATTTAATGTCAAGTCAAACTGATTTTAAGAGTATGCTGAATATGTGAGATATACCTTTGATAGAGTAGAGACCTTTCTACTGCATATAGTCTTTCACCATGAAAGGTACAGCTGCTAATCTAAGAAGCCTTGTGTCAGGTGGCTTTTAGTGTCCAGCTGAAAACTGTCAGGAGATAAATGAAAATAATGAACTCACAATTACTCATCAAATGAATAGTGGCTTGACAATATTCTATAAATAAAACAGCTGTGTGTTTTGGTTCACTTCAGCCGGTTGAGGCAGATGGCTGCCCACCCTGATCCTTGTTCTGCTGAAGGTTTGTTTCGTTAAAAGGAATTTTTGCTCTCCACTGTTGTGTAGTTTTTCTCAAGCAGGATTTGTTGGTTCCATATAATTCTGTAAGGTCTTAACACATCAAACCAAAGATCCAATTCAAAGCTCTTCAGCTCAGTGATCCCACAATGGTGGAATGAGCTACCGAACTCTGCATGGTCAGCAGCCTCAGTCCCAGTATTCAAAAAACTTCTAAAAACAAATCTTTTCCACAACTTTAAATGCACTTAAATACACTACAAAAATGCACATAGCATTTGTAGTAGCCTTTTAATGACAGTAGGACATTTAAAACTAAAATTTAAGCAAGAGCAAACGTGACACTGTGCTCTTACCACCCCTTAGTCTACCTGCTTCACCATATGCTTTTCTACTTTACACTGCGCTCAGCCATGTCTGCACAGCTCTTCAGGTATTCACAGTGCCAACATGTTACCAGCAAAAGCAGGAGAGGAGAAAGGCTGATATAAAGTTCCTTAAGGTGATCTTTGTTGTGACATAGCTGAACTAAACTAAATTATTTGGGGGAATTTGAACTGTTCCCACTGTCATGGACATATATAGTCTTTTGTGCCTGTAATTTACTAATTATTCAGTCCCAACGTATCTAATACTGTCTCTGAATTTGGTCCTGAATGTAACCTTAAACGATACATTCTTTAATCGCCACAAAGAGACTTAGGAGAAGAAAAAAGCAAAGACATCATACATTCTCATTTGCTACGTACTCTGAGGCACTGTTCTGGACTAAACCTTTCAAGGAGGATTTATTTAATGAACTGCTTCAGGCTTGTTCACAGTGGGATTTCAGGGTACACTGCTTACATAAAAACAGCAAATAAAGACATGACTTGCTAACTTATAACTAACTTGTATAGTGAACAGAAAACCAAGCAGAAAACTCCTGCTTTCTTTTGTCAGTACGTGTGTTGGATAGAAATACAAAATGTTATTACCAGCATATGATGGGCTGCTCAGAAACATTATTATTGCTACATGAGTTGTGTGTGTTGTGGTGCATTTTAAGATTAAACATTTTCATTAAAATTTCACATTTTAACACAATGCTAAAACTGTATATGAATAAATAAGCAGCGACCTTGCATACAGACATATACTGCATGTCAATATGAGAATTTATATGGGTTTTTCTTACTGCATGTTTTATTCTTATTCTGTCTTTATTATAATCTGTTATTTGCTCGTTATTGGTTGAAGTCTGCCTTAGATTGTCACATTGCTCTGTCCAGAAGGTTTTTGGTGCACTATAACAAGTCAAGTGCTGCTTTCTATGGTTGCGGACAAAAGTATAAATGGATAAGTGAACAAGTTCCAGGGCCTGTGTGGAGATGTGGACTATGGATCCTGCATCAGAAGAAATGCATAACCATGGCTGCACAAGGCAGGCATTGTTTATACAAGGGCAATGCTTCTAGCTATGCAGAAAAAGCCTGCTACAAGCAAGAAAGCCTGAAATTTCCCAGGATCGAAGGAGGCACAGGAGCAGAGCAGGAGTGAAGCAGCACGACAAACAGAGGACATTTAAATCTTTTCTCCCAAAGATTATCATGGGCAGCATGAGGTCACTCTATAACAAGGTTGATGAACTAACTGTGTCAGCAAAAACCAAAAAGGAGTACAGAGAGTTCAGTTTGCTTTGCTTCACTGAAACCTGGCTCAAAGGGAACATACCAGACAGCTTGCTCAAACTGGTTGGGTTCTCTCTAGTACGAACCAACAGGGGGACAAAGAGTGGTAAGAAAAGAGGAGGTGGTCTTGCTGTCTATGTCAACTCCAAATGGTGTAATCCAGGACATGTAACAGTGAAAGACAGCATCTCCACCCCAGATATTGAACTGTTGGTCATAGGATTGAGCCCATATTATTTACCTCTGGAGTTTTCACATGTCATTGTTGTTGGGTCTCCAGACAAAACACCCCAGCGCTTTTAAAATAGTAAATGGAAACTTCAACCATGTCTCTATCTCAGGAACCCTTACCAACAGTATGTGGACTGCAACCTCCCCCCACTTGGTGCGTCAGACCACTACCTAATGCACCTGGTACCAGCAGTCAGCTATCAAGAGGTGTCAGAAGGTTTGGTAAAAGGAGGCTGAGGAAACCCTACAGGAGTGTTACCAACTGGAACCTTTTCACGGAGGATTATGGCCAGGACATTGAAGGCCTCACACCGCTCCTGTGAGGTCTGTGTCGTAATCTCTAAAAAAGTCTGTTAGTTCCCCAACAATAAGCCATGGATGACCAAAGACATTTAAGGTCTCCTCAACAGGTAGAAGAGGAAAGGAGGCCTTGCTAATGAGCTAAACCTGTTCTTTAATATGACAGCACCTCTCCTGGTTACTCTGGGTCAACACACACCACTCCTTCCACCTCCAACACCTCAACTGATACCACTGTATCGCTACACATCATCCCTGTAACCTCCAGTTCTCCTGCACTTGACAGCCAGGCCATGGGCCCAGTGGACACAACCACCCACTCTGGCATCAGGCATACATCAGTGATGATCATCCCACAGCATCACTACCACCACCTCCACCATCTGATCCAGCATCCAGTACTTCAACAGATGAACCATCAGAACAGAACAGGTGAGAAAGTAATTATCTACACTCAAGACAAACAAAGTGTGTGCTAAACAGTTTGCAGTGGTTTTTCAGCAGCTCCTCAACCTCTCTGTGAGACTGAAAAAAAGTACCTAAATTATGGACCTCCTGTATTACACCATTGCAGAAATAAAGCAACCCCGGTACCTTTAATACCTTTTAACCTGTGGTGCTAAGATCACATGTCATGACGACATTTGAGGGACTAGTGGTTGTGGTGGATAAGGTCAGTGCTATCTTGGACAATCCGTCTCATCCGCTTTACAATGAACTGTGTTCTTGGACAAAACATTGAAACCCTGTAGTAGCACTGTTCTATACATGCAACTGTCTAAACCACAATTTCCCCCAAAGGAATCAATAAAGTATACATTTTTATTATTATTATTATTTTTATTTTTTTTCAAGAAGAAATTACTAATAAACAAATTTAATTTTGTTTTACTATATAACAATTGAATATCCCCATTAGGGATTATTAAAGTTATTTTATTATCTTTTATCTTTTACCTTAAATCAACAAATCGATAGCCCACTGGCTGTAAACGTTTTTGGGGCAGGTGCTACAGTTGGTGTGAAATGCCCTGAAGACACACACACAGAAAAGCCTGAAAACACACACTTTTTGTCTGCCTTGTGCAGTGACAATGAAAAGCTAAAACACACACAAAAACTAAACTATGATTTGCTGGGATGCAACTATAAACCTGTAAAATCTTCAGTGTCATCTTAAAAGAACAGTGGATTCTTTCCTCTGCTTGTTGAGTGCTGCTGTATAAGAACAGCCTGAGTCTAACCTAGAGCTAATGGACCCTTAAAGGGGAGAAAGAGTCTGGCATCAGAGGAGGCAAAGCAATAGGCAAAGAAAAACTCTACCCCAAAAGAAACACTGGACCCAGACAGAAAGCCACTGTGTTGTGTGAATTTGTGTATATATGTGTGTGTGTCTGTGTGTGTGTATGTTTGTGTGTAAGAGTTTAATGATTGGACATTGCAGATTAAGTTGGACATTTTCACTATAGCCAGACAATGCTGTCCTGTGAGGCCCAAAGAGACAGACACAAATACAGCATGCTACACACACACACACACACACACAGATATCATAGTGGATTTACCAGGCGTAATAAATGAATTAATACTAGGACATGAATCCAACATGGATGTGAATTGTAATTTTATAATTGCGTACAGTTTAGTCATCATAAGCAGCGGTCAACCAACAAAGATCACATCAAGAACAAGGTGTGTAATAGCAAGGAATCCCAGGGTCATGTCTATGAAACTAAAAGCCTCCCAGTGGCTGAAATTGCCACTGCAAAGAAAGAACAGCAAAGAACAGCAACAGCAAAGCAAAGAACATTACTACTTGTCTAAAGTGTGATACATGTGAAGAACACTATCGTAAGAATACTCTGCGGTAGAGCATAAAAGTAGAACATTTTGGCTTGAATGAGAAGCGTGACACAGTGTCTAGCTTAGCAGAGTAAGTATATGTCAAGTATAGCATAAGTAGCACGTGCAGGCTGGACGCATGCTGTGGTCACTCATGCATTGGAGACATTTTGCAACACATTACAAATACAGAGAGAAGCCAACAGGAACAACTATGGGATAAGAAAAAGCCATAGTGTTAACAGTGAGTAAGATGTCATGCTTATCTAGGTTTTAGGACTGAAATCTGCAGATTCTGATCACGTTTTATTCCATATTTATGCAGAAATGTCTAAATTCACAAACTTTCATATGTGATTACACCCTATTTTAAACTTACAATAGTCTGAGTCAACTTTGACTCAAACAGAATGTGTCCTGGATTAGAATGTTGACATGGACTTCAGGACTCATAAACTTCTGCCTTTGAGCACTGGTAACTCTACACCCTATAGGAGAAAAGCTTTGTTCAGTTTTGAAGCATTCAAGAGGAGGACTGGCCTATATGACAACACACAACTATAAAGCTGCCTCCAGAGGAAGCCAAAGGCCAGTTTGCATAGTGTGTTTACTCCTCTTTCATCTCTGTATTAGTGCTGCTCATTTCAACTCATAACCACAAGGTGCCAATTAACAAGCTTTCGTTCTGCCATACGTGTTTACTGTATGTGTGGTTTATATTACCGGGGTAGAAAAGTTCTTAGTTATGACTTTGATGTTTAAAGTGGGAGAAATTTCAGCAGTGATATGGGTGAGAAAGTGAGGCTGCTGTCAGGAATAATGGAGACAAATGAGTTGCCAGAAGGCTATAGAACGATGCCACAGGGTCTGAAATAGATTGGGTGAGATGCCTTCCTAAACAAGCAACGCTGCACAACAAATAATGGGCTGACAATGAGAGCAGACAGCCTGATTGTGGCTTTAAAAACAGCAGAGATTTGAAAACCACACGTTTATCAGAGGAAGACACTGAACACGCCCAACTCAGACACTGTCTCGCTGGCTTCCCAGGATCCTGTCCATCCAGACATGGAGTGGGCTCTGTCTGAGTTTCCAGGCCATTCCTTTTCTTTCTCTATCATTCCACATCAATGTAGTTTCATTTTAGTTGTGAATAATTCATCACATCTTAATAATTGTACATGTCAGTGTAATTATTCTGACACATAATGATAA
This sequence comes from Helostoma temminkii, assembly GCA_900302695.1. Taxonomy (NCBI): domain Eukaryota; kingdom Metazoa; phylum Chordata; class Actinopteri; order Anabantiformes; family Helostomatidae; genus Helostoma; species Helostoma temminkii. The sequence continues at coordinate 78,176 of OMLM01006561.1, read as the reverse complement.
ATAATAAAATAATAATAATAATGCCCATAGTGAGGACTAGATTAATATCCTGGCCAATGTTCTAACAAACTGGAATTATTCTCAGGGTCTCAGGGGTGTGCTGGAGCCTATCCCAGCTATCATATGGACAAGAGGCAGGGTACATCCTGGACAGGTCACCAGTCAATAGCACAGCAACATATAGAAAAAGACAACCATTTACATTCTCACTCACACCTACAGGCAATTTAGAGTCCCCAGTTAACCTGAATGCATGTCTTTGGACTGTGGGAGGAAGCCAGAGTGCCCGGAGAGAACCCACACAAACACAAGGAGAACATGCAAACTCCTAAGTGGTACTATTATTTAAAATAGAATAAAGGTTCTCAGTAAAGGTTTAACTGTTCTGTGTGGATTTGCTGGTGTGTTTCGCCTTATTGTCTCGAAGCGCGCTCGAGCTTAAGGTCAGGAACTAATGGCTGGACATTCTCCTTCAGGATTTTCTGGTAGAACGCAGAAATCATGGTTCCATCAATTATGGCAAGTCATCAAGGTCCTGAAGCTGCAAAGCAGCCCCAAACCATTACACTACCACCACTATGTTTAACAGCTGATATGAAAAGTGTTAATTTTACACCATATGTAATGGGATGCACACCTTCCAGAGTGTTCAACCTTTGTCTCATCACTGCGCAGAATATTTGTCTAAAAGTCAGCAGTGGCTGAATTCTCCCAAATGCTTTATTATTTAGAAACTACATTTTGTATTTTTGTATTTTGTATATAGTCAAAGCATGTTATGCCTTTAGTGGCTGATCTCACTTGTGACTGAACAATTTAGCAGGATGTCCCTACACTACATTTTGTGGTATGTGATATAAAAAATCTGATTTACAACCAGCTGACAGTTTTAGCCATTACAGTCTCATCAAATCCAACATTGTCTTTTTCTGTTTTAATCTTTAGGTTTTGACACAGTTGAAGTGTTTCCATATTTCAAATACACTGTCAAACTGTGTCCTGTTAAGATGTTCAGTGAGGCTTACCCTCCATTGAGGCAGCGTCGCAGAGAATAGGAAGCTCCTCCACCGCAGGTTCGAGAGCAGTCGCTCCAAGAGCCCCAGGCGTCCCACCCAATCTCCCTGGCTTCATCTGAGCGGGTCATCCTGGAGGCCTACAGAAGTAGAGAGAACGTCATTTACTTTACTCACATCATATAGTAAAAAATGAGAGTGCAAAACAACAATCAGATCTGTTGCTGGACACTACATGTGGTCAGCTGTGGACAAGGAGATAGAGCGGTGATCCACTATTTATGGGGATCATCCTTTACAATGCTCATCCCAGCAATTTCCATGACGTCTTGGTCAGAATAGTTTCTCACCCTGAGCAGTAAATGTTGTGACAGACTTGGTTAAAGATTTTCTGACAACAATATCTCAGTTTGATTGCTGTTAGAAAACCACAGCCGTAAACAATTCATTAAGCTTAAGCTTAAAAAAAGCCTGAGCCCAGTGGGACCTGAAACCTGCCGTGTTGGCAGATATCATTTCTGTTCCCACAGCTGCTGCAAATATACCCACAGTGAGCAGACTGAGCAGAGGTCCAGCTCAGTCTGGTTTGGACTGATGTGACAGAAAGAACAAAATGTATTTCTGGGCCATCAATAGTCCTGCTCTCTGTGCATTGTGTTATGTACCCTGGTAATTTAAAGTTAGATGTGTAGATTATGATCACAACACAAATATAATCCACATGCTCAAACAAGCTTTGAATGGAAGCCTGAATCCTACAGTGAACTTGCTATGTTCACAACACTGATTTGATGCCAGATTTACAAGCTCACAGCTAATTTGTCATCACAGGCTTATAAAAGCAGTTAACACCTACAGCAATTGACCGTTTTTTTAGCATTAATTAAGGACAAATATTTAATTAAAAACACTAAGTGTTATTCTATCGGCCTTACAAGTATTCACTAATGAAGGCATCCTCTATCTTTCAGACATTCACGTCTCCTACAATAACTTCCCTCCACTGGCTCCCTGTAAAATCTAGAATAGAATTCAAAGTCCTTCTCCTCACATATAAAGCATGTAATGATCAAGCTCCATCAAATCTGGAAGATCTCATAGTACCATATCATCCCAGCAGAACACTTCACACTGAGTGGTTCCTAGAGTAGAATGGGAGGCAGAGCCTTTAGCTATCAAGCTCCTCTCCTGTGGAACCAGCTCCCAGTTCAGGTTCAGGAGGCAGACTCCCTCTCCTATCTATCTTTATTTATCACAGTAGAGCTGGCTGAGGGGACTCATAACTCTGAACCATCTCTTTGTTACTCTGCTATAGATTGCTGGCGACCTCCCTTGACACACCAAGCTCCTCTCTATCCATTTATTTGCCACATTACGTCATTACCTTGTACTTGTACTTAATTGTAGTCAAAGTGCCTGTGGTTGACATATGTTGTGATTTGAAGCTACAGTATATAAATAAATTGAAACACTTATGAACTGTACTCATTTTGTTTTCTTCCTCACTTGTTTTCTCCTTCTAAGTTAAGCCTTTAAATCTTGCGTCTTGTCTTCTGGCTGTTGATATGTTGAAGTGTACTATACAGCAAAGAAACATAAAAAAGATGAACTGTATTGTGGTTACAGTGAGTAATTTTCTCTTGGTGGGTATAGGAGGAATTATTTCATGGTATTCGTTTTTTCTGCTGTTCTTAAGGTTCAGGAAAGATTGTGGTTATTGCAAATAAACAGGGTTGAGGAAAGGTTGTAGTTATGTTTAATAAATACGCAAACATTTGCTGTAGTTCTGTGAGGACCGCAGATTCTGGTCTTGTGAGTGGAAATGTGGCGCACAACCATTCACCAGTTTCCCAAGAGCATTAATCCACGTTGGTGATCTCTTAATTTTTCTGCCCAGCTTTACGAGATTGAGTCAGGCTTCTTGATCTTGAGTCATCATCTCAACAACTACTAAGCTGATTGCCAAGCAGGTTTGTTCCTCACAGAATGAGGATAACTATCATTTCAATTGCAATAATAGATGCTTTATTAATCCCCTTGGGGAAATTATTTGTGGACAGGCTGCCCCTTTGAGGCGCCAAGGGTTAGGAGTTTCAGTGTCTTGTCCAAGGGGACGAGGACTGGGATTAGAACCACTAACCCCAGGGTTGGCAGGCAACTGCCCTACCAATAGAGCTACATGCCACAAATATGTGGTTTAAATCTTTGCAGAATCCATGTCATTCCTATCAATACCAGCTGTAATTAAGCTGTATTCAGTCCCCTTTAATAAACACTCTGAAAACCACTGTTTTCAGCATGGCTGTAAATTCTTCTACTTTCATTTGTGAAACTAGTGTATTTAATGATGACCTTTGATCAGTAATGTTGTAATCAGTGAATAAGGCAGCTCCTGACCTACCACTAGGGTAGTAGGAGGTTTAATCTGTCAAATAATTATCAGCTCAAATCTAGTGAACATAGAGCTCCAGACATTTAATGGTTAATTGTTAGTGTTGGCAGAACAACAAGTGAGGATGAATGGTGCTAGTATGAATTTGAAGCTGCCAGAGATTATTGCTCACTTTAATTCCAAATACACTGAATGCTATGGTGCCAAAATTGACAGTGTTACGAATCTGTAGCTCCAGCTGGTGCCTCTGTCAAAGACACAATCAGGCGAACATAAACCAAAAACATAATAATCAATAAGTTGCAATGTTTTCTAAATCTGAAAAGTCACCCACACTCATCCAAACTCTTCCGTTAGTTGCAGTTATTACACAAATATCATTACATTTTAATTTGTGGTTAAATCAGTCATTATTCTGTGTCCTTTATCCTACCAACATGGCAGCTTTTAAATTTGACTGATAAATTCTGGGAGCTTTATGGAGCTTTATAATAAATATGCCTGAAGTAAGAGGGACAGTTGGTGAGAACTCTAAAGTAAAAAGTGAGCACGGGAAGGAGGTCAATGGGAGTCTTTGAAATCGGGCACATGGTTGTTTGCCATTTCCCCTCTTGAAAGGTCTTGTACATTATATTTTATGATAACACAGACTGAGCCTACTGACAGGTAGAGTACAGACCTAGATGTAGTAGAGCTGCAAGCTGTGAGAATCTGTTTGAAATTCAGATGAATTTAAATGGTTGACACTGGTCAAATCATTTTAAGCCTTTTGTTGAAGTATGTTAAGTCCCAAATGATTCTCAGGGTACACTGGAGTTTTCAGAGCATGACCTTTTGGGGTCAGTTCTCTCCAGGAAATCTGCTGCAGAAGAATATGCTGCATTCTAAAATGCGGTATATATTAATTGTGGGGACCAAACGTCTGAGACCACATTGAAAACCTGATAAATATTTATAGACACTAACAATTTGGGGTTTAGACAAACAGTTACAATATAAAATGATAATCCAAAATGTTACACCCTCTTGTATTAATTTATGTCTAGTTAAAAAATTGAAGAATGTTATAATTGACAATGAAAGATTAACTTAAATTAAATGATCAATATGTAATATATTGAAACTACAAAACAATGACTATCACATGTCATCAGTGGTTAAATAAACATGATAATTAAAAACATTAGCTTCTCATATAACACAGCCAAAAAACTTCCAGCGAAATGTTGATACTGGACCAGAACGTCTGTTTATGTTTGGTCCAGTGCGATTCGGACATTAAAGGTTGCCAAACATGAAAGAGCTTTCACATTTTCTTCTGAACAGATAATAAGGTAACCTGTCATCCACTTAAACACCTTGTTGTGCCTCACTTTGTAGCTCTTCATTCAATTCATTTGGCATCAGAAAATTACCAATTTACTGGTTAACATTCCCTATAAAATATCATTATGTTTGCAGTTTAGTGACATAGGAATGCAATTCAATGTGACACATTCCCAAGAAAATGAATCCTGATCTGATCTGATTTGATCTCTGGTGAGCTAACTTTTGTTCTTGCATTTCCATGAGCCCGGCCATGACTTTCTGGCATTGTATCCAGCTACAGGCCACTGCATGTCACACTGTGTTGTACCACTGGGAGTGCTCTCCAGATAAGAGTCCAGCAGTTAGTATGTGCAGGCTGCAGATCTCACTCTGAAATATCGAGCTGCTGAAACACTATAGTGAGCCACCCTCGGTGGCCACAGAACACCAGAATTACCTCATACTCATGTGTTTTAGGCAAGTAGTCCCACCAAGTTGCATCTCAACCATTCTCCAATCTTATCTGCTCTGTTAAAAGCTGAGATGAAAGCGAACGAGTGATAGAGAACAAGACTTTGATAGGAAGTGGGAGAGATGGAAAGAAAGAGGGTTTTCCTGGCTGTGTGTCACCAAAAATAGGAAAATTGGCTTCCCCTGGGTCAGTGATGTCACTGCAGACCTTGTGGTGCCAGAGAAAAAAAACCTCATTCTGGAGTTGTATGCAACAGGAAAATTGAAGTACAATGAAGTATTTATGGAAAATAAATTTGAGAACCAAAAGACTGACCCTTCTAAAATGCCTTTAAATTGTGCACTTCATCCATGTGTCAGTGGACCCATAGTCAAAACACATATTTATATATAATGCAATGAAATGTTTTTCCTGGAGAAGTGGTAGCACAGGCACGCCGCTAAAACACTTCTTACCGTGTCAGTGAAATTCAGAGCACAGGAACAAACTCTAATTCCTTGGACAATGTTATTTATGCCTGGTCAACCAGAATTAACATTTCTGACATGCCTCCGCAGGTTTCATTTCACCCTGCCTCCCAGACCCAGATTACTGGCTGACCTTGGAGCTGGCAGAGAAAAAAAACTTGGCTCTCTTCAACCTTTTCTGTTGTGCCCACATAGATGGGATCAGTGCATGTGTCTTAGACTGTTGGACTGCAGTGGAACTAGCTTTTCTCTGCCTGCTGCATCCAAAGAGTCAGACTGATCCACTAGAGAGGAATTAGACACGTTTGCACTCCGCTAATAGGATAAAACCACCTTTTGTTGTCGGGCTCAGCCAGCTAACCGCCATCACAGACCTCCAACAGTAATAACATCGGCATGAGGAGAATCTGTCCAGCCAAAGCTTTTTTGGCCTAGATGGTCAGCCAGGCCCATTGTGTGAACTCTGCATATTTCAGTATCAGCAATGGACCTGGACATGTTCTGCATACTGTATCTCTCACTGTTCTGTTACATTATTTCTCATAATGAAAGACTGGATCATTTTACTTCTCTGGAGCTCTAAAAATCTTATTGTCACACTAGACAACCTTTGACAAAAGGTTGTGAGAACACAGTTTCTTGTACACATGAGTTACAAGGTATAATAATTTAACATAATATCATATTAACATATATATATATATATATATATATAACATTTCATTTTCACTCTTGACTAAATCTTAACCTGACACTGGAACACAGCTGACTAGGAGCTGTTTGAGTAGTTCATGGTCCTTCCAAACTGCCCTGTGTTTTGTCTTCTGCTTGTTGTTCTTTTCTCTTTCTACTTTCCACTCACCTAACTGGTCGAGGCAGACAACCACCCACTCCGTGCCTGTTTCTCCTGGAAATTTCCTCTATTAAAGGTTTTCTTCTCCACTCAACTAGTGCTGCTCAAGTAGTTTTCATTGTGTTTTCTATACAGTTGTATTGCATGCCTTAAAATCTCCAATATTCCCACCTTTAGATCCTCCAACATGCTCTTTTATAATTACAACCAATTGTATCACATATAATGAACCTAATAATATTCCTGGCTAAATACTACATACTACTACTACTACTACTACTTACAACTGAATGTCTTAGTTATTGTTATTTTAATGGACAAACTTTAAATGCACTGATGTATATTCAACATTTCTTTCATTTATTTCTTTATTCTCTGTGACTGGTTGTTCATTCCACCTGTATAAACTGTTTTCTTATGTTGACATTGATTTTTTGATTCAGACTTCTAGACTATGAGCAGAAGTGAACAGAATGGGAGAGGTACAGTCTTGTAGGTACCACATCTAAAGTCTAGGAAATCCTTCAGAGAGAGATGAGTAACTTAACAGAACCTTTTCTGAAAGTGTCAGACAACGTTTCTGAACATTGTTGAAAGAGCAAAGAGTATTGAAGTTTGCGATGCTGAAGGAAAGCTCGATCCCATATTGCCCCTGACTGAGGGGAGAGCGAAGTTAAACCTTTTTTTGTAAAGCAGGTTGTTCAAGCATCAATTTGTTACACCACAGCAGTAATGAAAAAATAATTATTTGACAATGGCAATGTTATAGGTGGGCAGCCAAGGCAGTCTCTTATAGCCAGCATTGACTCTCTGCTGCAGACACAATAAAATGAGTTCTGCAGGCTAAAGGATATTTGTCCTAGTAAAGTCCTGGTTTTCACAAAACATCATCCTACATAATAGATAAAGTGTGCAACCTGTGTGTTGGACTGATGAGGTGGTGGATGAAGTCCCAGGCTGTGGGTGGAGAAGACTTCAGCAACTGCCTCGCTGTCTGGACGAACCCGTGACAAATTGCAAGAAGAAAAAAGAGAACGAACGGAAAAGAAAAAAATGTGTGCACTGATTTTGGAAAAAATGAACAGCATCACAAACCAGCTGTTCCAGAAAGTATGGTGTGAAATCCAGTCAGAAGACTTTGACATCACACCACAAACTTTAAAACGCGCTGCTGATAAACAAATCTATAAATGAATAAACAATACACTGATTTTTATCTTTACAACAAAGCTTCAGTGGATGTCGTTGGTCATGATAATCTAAGCCACACCCCTGACACAGTAGGTTCTTAGTTCTAGTCCAGCAAAGAGTCGGTGCCAGGTTGGAACCAGTTTTCTCGGCTGCTTCTTGGGCCGACAGTGTGACATCACAGCACAAAGTCCAGAGTTTCATTCCCTGTCCTTTGTGTTGCACCCTAGTGTCGTTCAAAACATTTCAAAAATTGCACACTTTAATTTGATTACTTGATTAATAATTGAATAAATGAATTTTTGCTTATCTCTTGTGGTGTTTCCTGTCAGAGATGATATGATCCAAGTGAAACCCTTAGTGTAAAAACAACCCATGACTCAGCTGGTGCTATGTGCCCACACCACCAGACCTTAGGCTAAAGTGTATTTAGGTGTGTTAAGGTGTTTTCATGCTGACCTAAAGTCATTCTAACAGCCAAGAATTTCTTGCTTCCTGTTTCAAATATCACCTAGTGAATGCACCAAAAAGAGGGAAAAGCATCACCAGTTTCTTCTCCACTTCTCCTCTCCACAAAACCATCTCTATTCCCTTCAGACAGTAGTGCATCAGAGTGAAATAATATCTACTACCACATATTCTGAAGAAAAAAATTATCAGAAATTACTTTTGTTTGGCTCAAATCAGAGCTACTGTTTATGTCTTTAATGTTCCTAATTCAGTAAACCTGAAGGTCATAAGCATGTGTAGCAGAGCATAGAGAGAGATGGGAAACATGTTTGACATTCAATCACAGTGATCTCTCTCACTGAGGGGTCTGTTGCCGATTCAAGACCTGGAAATCAAGAGCGCATTTCATGAGACTTGGAAACAAACAAACCCTGCTCCCTCTCCCTACTCACTCTACTCAACCTTCGCCTACATGCCTACATCAGATGTTGAATGACATGTTGAATTCTACATGTTATCCACTCATCCCTTCATTTCTTGATTAAATAACATATTTAATAAATACTAAATTCCTTATTTCCTTTCATTAATCAGTTGCATCATAGATTTTCTGCTTTGTCTGGGAATCATGAAACATGCACAAGTGGAAATCCTATTAGGTTTGTTCATACTCCATCTCCTGCAGAGTTTCAGAGCTGGTAAACAGACTTGCATCACTTTGTTTGGTTGTAGGAGCTCATGAGTGAAAATAGCCACCAGCATTAATCTCAGCTTGTGTACTGATATGAGAGTGTGTCTGATGGGATTAGAAGCTGCCTAACTCCTTATGTGTATGAGACTGCTGAATGGAGGATACAATCTCTTACTTCTGTTTAATGGATTCTTAGCTGGCTTACTTCACTGTAGGTGTGTAAATTCTGTGCCTGTGAATTTAATTTTGATTCATATTGTTAGTGCAAAAAGTACTATAGTCCATGTAAAAGGGAGGATTGTTTTCCCAGTGCTCTTGGTGGGGGTCTGCAGTTTAATGCTGTCTGCTAGTAAACTTATATGAACCCAATGCATATTAGTGACTTTAGCAAAACCAAGGTCCAGGGTTGTGGATGAGTGCAAAGTTGCTATTTCCTTGTGTTGTATAATATGGTAATTTTAAGAGTCAATAAGGGCCATAAGTTTTCTCTTTTCCCTCTGGCTTGGTGTTTAATATAAGTTTTAGTGTCATTTCCCTAGATGGTGTAAGACCATTGTAAATGTCACTCAGCATTTATAAAAACCACTCCATGTATTACCACATGTGTGCAAGCACAGAGTGCGCTGACATAGTGCTGTTGACTGCGGTTTACTTCCCAGTGTGTATATGAATGCCAGTCTGTACTCTGCCAACGCTGCAGGCATGCACTGACAATTTCACTGGTGTAAACAGACGTGGAGCAGCGTGGCAGTCATATACACAGTTCACAGCGAACCATCCCAGCGCTCACCGTGCCAGCACACTCATGGTGGCATACGGGGCAGCTTTGGTTAAATGCTATGCTCAGTGTGAATATTACCCCCTTTCTCAAATCTAGTTTCCAAATATATACTGCACATTTAACAAGGTTGTAAATTCCAAAACAGTTCATTTTAGACACATTTCTCTGTTCTTTATAGTTTGTCTGTTAATTCTCTTTCTAACATTTGTATGTAAGCATCTATGTAAAATGAGAGCAATGGAAAACTGGTCATACTGTATAAGTCCATTATGTCAAATGTTGCAGTTACAGTTTTGGGTTATTTTGTGGGTCTTTGGATTGACAATGTGTTTTCAATAGGTTTTCTTTTGTGTTTGTGTTCATACTCCCACTGTCAAATTTTTTTAACTATATTTGGTTGCTGTATTTTTTATTGTGCTGCATTCATTCACTTTCATTTATTTAGTTTTTCTTTAATTAAAGCTGGTGAAAGTCCAGTTATTGTGTCCCGGGTTAGGGTTTACCCTAACCCTAACACACAGGACTGAGAATGTAGCATTTCCAATAATCCAGCCTACAGTTTAAACTTGCTTGTCTCTTCTGTCTGTGGATATACTGTTGGTCCAGACATGAGTTATCTTCAGGCTTGCTCAGAGCATCAAGTCTGTCAAGTCAACTCAAGAATTCCTCTTCACCTGTATAGAGACCAACTGAAAAAAACAAGAATCTGATGGAGTGTCACTTTAAGCTACAAAATGGAAATATTTTTCCTCTTATTCTTTCAATGTATATGCAAATCTAACATCTGCTGGACTGCTTTGACCTGTTAAGTCTGTCTCATTCAAATGGCTGGGAGGTTGGACTCTGGACTCATTATAAACCATTAAGCTCATTCCCTGGTTGATTGCAGCAAAACCCTCCCACTAGGAGACTTGGCTCCGAAGTGACAACTGTACCAGCTCCGATCAAAGACGTACTGCAGCTTTCATACACAAACCTCTGTTTATCGGCTGTTCATCATGCTGGGCAGAGCCGTGTTTACTGAGCACAGGCGGTTTGGTGAGCTGTGCATATGTTCCCTTACCAGACTTCACATGAGACTTGTCAGTGACATCATGTGTAGCAACAGCATAAATAATAACAACCTATAAAGGATTTAATGGCTCTGGAGAGAAGCTGTATTGAATCACAGTGATGGAAGTGTCAAGTGGTTACTTTAAGCTGGCCAAGTGAAAAATCACCTCTGTCCTTCTGCTTAGTTTGCTCTCTGGTTTTGTTTTGAAGACTTGGTCATGAGGCATTTAGCATCCCTGGGGTTGGGTAAAGTTTAACTGAGGATTGCATGAAAGTATCACAGTGTATCACTGTATGGGCTGTCTGAAAAACAACAGCACTGCTCATTCATTCAAACATTTCACTAAAATACAGTACATGTGCTTGTCTTACTGTGAAATGATTATAATGCTAATAGTGACTGCCGCCTTTTAGAAACAATCTTAAATGCAGAGTTGGCAGTGCACAAAACCAATGAAGCAAAAGTTCAAGTATATGCCTAAAAAGTACTCTACTATAAGACTTCAAGCTAAAGTACTTCTGTTGCACTTTATTGTATTTTAACCAACACCAAACTTGATGCTATGGATAATATGAACATTTATTCACAAGTCTAATCCAGATTTTTTCAACGAGTCTCAGAAATAAGGTTATTGCAGAAATGTAAAATGTTCAGCTTGCTAAGTTAAATGATTGAACAGATTCATTAAGAGAAGCATCCTGGGTTACATGCTGTCTATGTTTAGTAGTAGAGAATCAACATCTGCAAAGTAGCTAACGTTAAATAATTGTAGTGCATTGAAAAGTACAACATGCCCCGCTGAATTGAAAGAGTTCAAATGCAAATATACAGAAAAACAAGAAAAAATTCCAAATTGTACTTAAGTGCAGTACTTGAGTAAACTTGAGCGTACTTGGTTATTTACCACCTCTGCTCTACAGCAACTTAACATGTACCTCTCCACACTTCAGCACTGCTCAGGAAGTGATACTAAATGCAAATTCTAGGTACTGCTGGAGGGAAGGGAAGTCAATAAAGTAGGATATGTGTTATATATTGCAAACACTGAACGAAAGTAGTTTTATTATACGCAAGATATTTTTCTACCAACCCAGAGTCTGTTTGGCAGCAGGTTCTTCACTGTTACCTTTCCTGCAGCGAGCACTGAGCAAGCTGCTTTTGACAGTACGCAGCAGACACGCAGCTGCTGATGAGTCCTGGCCTCACTCTGGAGAGCTGGTCAGCCTTGCGTGAGCTGAACACCAGTTTCACATAGTATCTCCATTCTGTCAACCTCCTGCTGATGATGACATTAATTTAGGGCTGCATATGTCTAAAAGACCTCAAGTAAAAGCATGCAGATTTAGAAAATTTTACATGGTGGAGACAGGCCAGGTGGGCTGTGGGAAGGGTGTAAATGACTTCCTGTGTGTGAATGCTGCTGTGAATGTTTGTCACAATGGTGTAGTAGTTTTTATTTATTAAACCATGTTAGTCCAATTCAGGCTGTCAGCATTTGTAGACCAAGACAAGATGGCAGCTTAAACAGACCAGTTAACTAAATTAAAAGTTGTTACATGCACTTTTAAAGGGCATCCTCAGCTGACTTTTCTCTGTCTTGTTTGTTTGTTAACATGTGAATATCTTCAGGACTTTTTTGTGTGTGTCACACTGGTAGGTGTGGAGGACAGAGGGCAGCTGGCAGTAAATGTTATAATAGGGGAGGCAGCTGGTTCACCGCCCCCCTTTAGATTAAAAGTCAAAGGAAGTGTATATTGACATTACTCTTCCAAAGCTCTTCCACAACTGAACTGTGCTCACCCAACACTTCTCTTCTGGTCAGATAGTAAAAATTACATTTGTCAAGGTGCTGATGATATATATAAAAAATACTATAGGCAGAACTTTATTATTAATATTAATATTAATATTTCTTTTATTTAATAATACAATAAACCAATATTTAACAGACTCATTGGTTAGTACTGCATTACTGTCTTGTTGTGATACAGTTTTATGACTATCATTCTTTATTGCACTGCATTGCACCCCTGTTGTTGACCTATTTTGTCCGTCTTTAGACTTTAGGTGTATTGGTGTTATTTTGTATTTGTATTGATGTATTGGTTCTTTTTTCTCATTGTGATTATTTCCTTTCCTTCAGGAACAGCTGTAATGAGGCAAAACTATTTCCCTCTGGAATTAATAAAGTTTTTCTAATCTTGAATCTTTGATAAATGTTCCCGTTATCTATGTAACAGTCCATACTTACACTGTACCAACTGCTTCAGCTTCCACTTGTAGGTTACTGTGCAGCCTAATGGTGCTGAGCTGCTGCCTGCTGTTTTTTTTGTTTTTCGAAATAACAAAACTCATTACCTGGTAGACAAGTGCCACAGGAGCTCTGCATTCACACACTTAAACATTTACTGTCCTACTTTGACAGTTTGTAAGGCCTAGACTGACAGCTGTGGTTTGACTCATCTCACTCTTTGCAGCCAGGTACACACGTGCATGTCCAGTATACAGAACATGCAAATATATAACACAACAGTTCTGGATTCTTGCAAACATCATTAAATATGCATTGGGCTGCTGCCAGTAATAAAAATTGAGAAAAAATATAGCCCGAAATCCTCTTACCATCCTGCTATACATAACCCACAAATCAAACAGCCAATTAAGCGCTGTGCACAAACACTGTAATTCATTTTCTGCTTCCTAATCAACATTTAAGCCCTGGATTCTTGCACATTCTCTGCAGCCTCAAAGGATCAGACTGACCACTATTTCCTTCAGCTCCGGCTCAGGGAAAAACTGAGAGCTGAGAATCAGCACAGGGATTTGAGGTTTTGTACAAAGAGGCATCTGCCTGACTCCTCTCTGACTTCCTCATCCGAAGTACAGCCAGTTCAGTTTATCCCCTAAGGAAATATCAAATATCATCCACAAGTACATCTCTGACTCTTGGATGAACCACACAATCCATCCCTTAAAACACTGTCATGAAAAAGTAGTGCCGACCCCTGCAACAGAACAGGAAATAGTTTTTTACAAAACAGTAAATACACTTATAAATCACGACTACATTTTATTTTTATTATTTTAAATAAATATTATTTATTCATTTATTATTTTATTCATTTATTTTAGATCTTGAGCACCGCTGCATTAAACAACTCACAGCCAAGATGAACTGGCACATTAAGCAGAGGCAGTTTCTGAAGCTACACGGAAGAAGACGTTTTACTGGAAAAGGCTTGTCGGCGTCCAGGACTTCATTCATTACCAGAGGAACATAAGATTTGCCTCCAATCTAAACCACAGCTACGGTGGGAAAGATCCAGCATGCCCTCCTGCTGTCAGATTACAAAGTTGGTTTCGCGTTTGAAGAAGCAATCGAGGAAAAAGGACAGAAATGAATTTTTTAAGTGACAGCTCAGAGCTTCAAGCTTCAAAAGTACATTAAAAATGAAAGACAAAATATGCATTAGTGATTAGGCACGAGGTGGGTTGACTAAGCTAAGATAGACGATGGGGAATGTGAGAGGACAGAGATATTTGCTCAGCCCAGCTAACGACATGAATTATTATTTGGTTCCAACATCCAACAATCTGTTTAGCTTGAAGCATTGACTGTCCTGTGTAAAGATGTGCTAGATGATGCATATTAAATAAGACAGATTAGGTACACTAAGCTAACAGCTATAGACGAATAGCCGAGGGCAGCCGAGAGTGTGCTGTGTGGAGGCTGGGCTGCAGTGGAGTTTCTACTTTTTTTGTTGCAGAAGTTTGACATTTTGGTCAGGCTGCAAGGACAGCTCCGAGTTCACAGAGCTTTCTCAGCTCAAGGGGAAACTGAGTCACAAAACAGCTTTTTGCTGGGACACTTTGAACAAGTCATTTTAAGCAGAAGCCATGTGTTGACTTTGTTGATATTAATAATAAGACACTGACCTTGAACATATATAGAGACGACGATCTTTAATCCTTCCCATGAATTCTCTGCCACATTCCTCACTTCACCTTCACCCATATATAAAATCACTCAACTTTTTCTTGTATTCACACAACATACAACAGCAGCTATTATTTAAAACACAAAGCTGCATCCTGCTTTACATTTATGCACCTGCTGTAGAGGTGTGCATCCCGCCTACACTGCTGCTAGCACATCTCCTCTTTCCAAAATGTGTCAGCTTCTCTAACACAACTTGTCATTTAACCCCAATTTTCTTCAATAAAGTGAGTGTCACACAGGGGGTCTCTCTTCTCACTGGGTCATTTCTTTCTATGCTTTTGCAAAACACTAGGTTCGGATTATCAACAACCTGCAAAGTAGTAATTTTGCTCTTCATTGACTTTTAATTATATTTCAGCTCCTAAGCAGCAAACAATCTGTTCATACCTGCCTGAGGAGATTAAAATGGAGCACTTGACTTTATATATTTGCTGTGTGTGTCTGTGTGTGAGTGTGTGAGAGAGAGAAAGAGAGAGAGTAAGGAAGACTGTCAGTGTGAGCTGGGTATGGAGCCTCTCAAAGGGCTGTAACAATATTGGTCCATTAAAAAACATGAGGCGCGAGAAGGAATGTGAATGAAGAGTGACTCACTTATGTTTATTATGCCTTGTCTTTAGTGTGATACACAACTGGATGGGCAAAACCATGGCATAACACTGTATACATACACTGAGCGTTTACACTGTGTAAACAGGTCACCACACTAGACCACACTGTGGTCCTGTGGCGCAGGTATTTTTTCTGGCATTAGCATTGGTATATTGTCAGCATCCAGTCAACAACATTCACTAAGTCTCTTCCCCTGACTCCTACTTCTTCCCATCCAGCCACCAGATGCTCTCAACCCCCTCCCCTCTGCTTCACCTGCACCCCTAGCTTGCATTCATTAATCATAAAGCCTGTCTCCCACACCTACCTCACCTCTGCACTAGAGATTTAGTCCACCAGAGAAGGTTCTTGGACTTTAGACCTTTGAACAGAAAATGCCAGGAACTTCTTGGTGAAAATACACCTATATTTTGTTATGTTTCTAGGATGCTGTGTACGTAGGTGTCCACAGTTTGTGAACAGTAAAAATACAAAACAGTGTAATAAAATGAAGTATGATCTTTAAAGGTAGTGTTGAATCCTGGCATTGATAAAAAAGGCTACACCTGCCTTAACAGATTACTGATACAACACAGTACCCAGTGACTATCCTGAGTGACCTTTATACTGTATATATAAAAATATACATATTTACAGATGACAATTCATATACTGTATTAACAATGTAATATGGCAACATCTACCACAGGTACATTTGAACTGGCATACTTTTCCACAGTAAGGCAGATTTGTCTATATGTATTGGCACAATGCAACCCAGTCTCCTAAAAATTGTGTTTCTAACTATTCAGTTTATTTATATAGCACCGCAAAAGTCATCTCAGGGCACTACAGTGTTCAAGGTTCAAGACCTTATAATGTAACATATAAATATAGAAAACCCAACAAATCCCACTGAGCAACAGTAGGGTCAGGAAAAACACCCTTTAATGGAAGAAATTTCCAAATAACCAGGCTCAGTATGGGTGGACATCTGCCTCAACCGGTTGGGGTGAGTGGAAAGAAGGAGAGAAAAGGACAGAATCCCAAAACAACAACAAGTAACAACAAAACATATTGATATTTATATATGCTATTGTAGGGAATGTAATTGCAACCGGATTATGTTTTCTGCTAACATAATGATCAAATGTTCAGACTTAACGTAAATGACAAATTGCAAATATGATACTTAACATATGATAACATATTAAATACCCTAAGACAATGTATTTTTGCTTGCCATAATGTTCAATCTACAAAATTCAGAGATTGACAGATATGTGACTCCGACTTTATTAAGTTTTTTTTTATGGTTGGGTTCAGGCACTCACAGTACTGGGTTAGAGTCAGGGGCAGGTTGTGGGCTGGGTTAATAGAGAACAACACATGGACACCAGCAGATGCTTGGTTTCTTCCCTGGTTGTACACTGCAAGGTCTTTACCACTTCCTGGTTATTTTGGGGGATTGTTTTGACCTCAGTTCATTTTTTTGCTTTTTTAGATCATGTGACCACTTGGAACACTGCAGAAAATCTACAGCATCTGCAATTAAAAAGTCTTGTGTTGTTTTTGCTGTGTGAACAATGGCCTGTGAACTGACAAGCCACTGTTACTCATCTGGAACAGTTCATGATGATTGACAGAAAATGTTCAGACATGGTCTCTGACTCTGAATCACAGACTCTGGGCCGACTGGAGCCCCACTGACTCTAGGTAAACACTTTGTGAACATTTGTTAATACTGTAAAATAAGGATTTGTTTATGTCTGCTACCAAAATTTGAAACATTGCTATTGTGTACTAGAGATGTAGGATTATTATTGTTAAAGTTTGGGTAGAATTTAGCTTATATCCTTAAAACTTACCAAACACAGTTTCATCCCCTGTGCCACAGAAAAAAGCTCCTGTTGTCTTTGGATTATTTGGATATCTCTTAGTTCCTACTGTTAGAAAAGATCAACACCCTACTTGTCAGCTGAGATCACAAAAGCCAAGAACCAACTGTTTTTGATATTTGACTTTAAACCCAGAAATCATGTGAATTGATGTGAATAAACTGCACAGAGTGAGTTATGTTTACCAGCCTGGCTGGACAGCCTGTTATGTTTTATAGCAGAGGAGACCAAAGGGATGAGACAGGCTGAAGTTCGGCTGTGAATGGATATAGGTGTATGACTCTGGTTTTTAATTTGACGTTACAATCTTTCCATCTATGCAGAACATATACCACACTTAAATGTTAACTTAGCTATAACAAACACAAACAGTTTGACAGGCCCTATACTGTAGGCCACCCAGTCACCTCCAGTCGTCATTTACAGAGAGTCCTGTTTCTCTGAGTGCTGCTCTGGGTACACAAGCCTGGGCCAGTTAAATCCCTGGTCGCTAATTTGTTCCGCAATAATTTTCAAGGCCAGGGAGGAAACATAAACTCTATTTGTGAGAAGTAGGAGGCTCTCACTGTAAATCACTTGCCTGTGTGTGACGGAGGAGCTGCTCTCAAGTTTCCTCAGGGCGACCATGCGATGAAGCTGCACTCTCAGCAACTGGTGCATGGCTGCTTTTTTATTGAATGCAGCACGACCATAAATCAGCTGTCCATTATCATTTGAAAAAAAGCACTGGATGTTTTTAGTTCTTGGCAGAGAAAGAACAGTATTCTGCTCATTTACATACTGACAGCGGAGTCAGAGGGCTATCTTAATGTTATCTGAGTCATGATTTATTCTGTCCTCTTAATTTTTCTGCACTTGACCTGGAACAGAGGATCTCTCGGGTCCATGTATCAGGACGTCGTTTTGGATGTCACTTTTTCTTTCTGTGGCAGAGAAATGTATAGCTTTAATAAACCAGTCTTTTAATGAGGCTATGAAGGAGTAACTGCAACAAGGCTTCACTACAAGGAATCTGAGCCTGACAGTTACATCTAATTAATCATTTTTATTAATCACCACAGACTTGACTAGACTTAAATATGAATCTACTTATAATATTAATCTAATCTTATTATTTGCATCGTTGTCTGTATTTGGTTTAAATCAATACAGTTGCATCTGCAAATGTATCCATTTGGTTATCATCATTTATGTGCAGCTGTCCAACAACAATTTCTCCACAGGGATCAATAAAGTAGTTTTAAAAATTGTTTTTATCATTGAAGAGAAATTTGATAGTGTCTCAATATAACCTCAGTTCACAATAAATCTATGGTTTCTCTAAAATGTATCTTGTTCCAAAGCAAGTTCTCTTGAGGGAGACAATAAAAGTAACCTAACCTAACCCCTAACCCCCTGACCTTAACTTACCTAACCTAACCTAACCTTGTCTGACCTGACCTGACCTGACCATGTTGACTACAATGGTCTTAAACTACAGCCTCACTGCTACCCCAGAGGTATGCACATTGAAGGACATCATTTTACTACAAACTACAAACTGACCAAAACTGACCAACTGACCAAAACTGAACTTGTGAGGTCACAAAGCTAGTTAGATAATTAGTTAGACATTAGGTAACATAAGCAGTGACAGATCTGAGCAGCTGCAATTGGACCAGTTAAGGCCAAGCCACCAGCTAGGGTCATGTGGTAATACATACTGTACCTCATTTGTTATCTTCTAAAAAAATGTGTCAAAGCAACTTGCTTCTTGTTAAAGCATATTGCTTTTACCTGAAAAAAATCCTCCATATGGTATTACCAGGAGGAGATCCTAATGATGATATCTGGATGAACCGAGGAGGAGCAGGTTGACCAACAGTACAACCTCTGTAGTGTGAGGAACCAGTGAAAGAAAATAGTTGAAAAACTTCCCACCACCTCCTTCTACCACATTTATGGATAGTCTGCTGGAAGGAGGTGGTGGAATGGATGGCGGGCGTATGGTGTGAAGGACATACAAGCTGCAGACCTGAGTCTGAGGTTGGGTTTATGCCAGAAAAGTACTGGTTAGGATCAGACACATCATGTTTTTGTTAAACTGTAATACAGACATCCTGCATGTTTGTATATGAGTCACACATTTGGATGTTGAACTGAAAATCAGACAATTCTGCAGAAAAGCAAAGGTTGTGACAAACATGTTGAGAAGCTGGTTTGGCAGCATAGATGAATATTTTCAGACTGAGTAAAGACAATTTTTGGTTTGGACATTATTGGTTTTAGTGTCTGTGTGGACATAGTTCATCCATACACATGCAGTAACAAGGATGTGACCATCAGATATCACCTGCTTCACATAGATTTTGTGCTTCAGAAAGGTTTCTTTTCTCTGTCATTATTGAGTGCACCCACCCAAACACACTTGTTTAGCGCAGTGGAGTACACAGTGGATGTTCTCTCCTGACTGATCACTGCTTTGAGGCCATTGTCCATTCTTGATAATACCTGTGAAACTCTAGAAATAAGTAGAAACTCTGGTGCGCTTTCCCAAACTATTAAGATTATCACAAAACACAGCATTCAAGGGCAATGTAAAGTGCAAAAAAATAGACGTGGAGGACTTTTGATTAGAATATTCTCAGCAAGTCTGGGTTTCATAACCCAATTTCTGTCTGCTGCATTTGGCCTTTACACCTTCCTCTCCAATGAATGATTGGAGTCATGGCCACATATGCAATGAGAATAAATTACGCTCCTGATAGGGAACCTGAACTTGGATTTGCCATAACTGTTTTTCTCTACTTTGGAAATTGCTTTGTGTTTTGATGACAGCTTCTCAGACAGATGCAGACTGCGTTGTGAAATATGGAGATTTTCAGCAAGGTCTAAACCTCTGGAAGGTATCTCACCTTCAACCTTCTGTTTTGTTTGAAAATGATTATAACAGTATATTAGTATATCAAAGTGAGGTCTATTTTAGGAGGTACATACTGAGAATAGCAACATAGGCCACATCCATTTACAAAGGAGTGATGATCATACTCTCTGACTGATGTAGCCTAGCAGAGCTTCAGTGCCTGCTGCCCCACTTATACCTGCCATAATGGCTCATTAATGCATCATCTTTTCAGCTAACTAGTACTCGTTCCATTCATACACGTCCTTCATACACTGTCAGCTCTCACTGAGCTGAATGCATAATGACAACACTGTTTGTCCATGAGTTAAACCTCCTCTTTATGTAAATGAGGCTTTGTCTCACAAGCTCTAACAACAATTCATGCTCACATGTAATTTTGATTACATATCACAACATGCCACTGACATAGAATGATATTTGTTTGAAAGATCTGTGTTCTGTCATTTTCACATTTATTAGATACACGTGGATGAGTGTTATTGTCTTATTAAGAGTGTGACAGAATACCACTACTGCAGAAATTCATGATCTTTATGATTCAATCCATGATTTTAGTGCCACCATCAAGTCAAATTTGTACTTTAGTCTAACGATTTTGTGCCGTTTACATGTATCTTATTTACACTGACATAATCGATGCATCGTTAATCTTGAGTCATGGTGCGCACTTACATTCTCAGTCATACTGAAAATGTGTAAAAAAATAAAATAGTGCTCTGCAGGCCCCATAAAAGTGAAATGGTTGAACATTACCACAGAAGCACCAGAGGTACGGAAAGCATGTAAAAACAAAATGACAAGACAGCAGCGTAAGCATTTACTGTAGTGATTTTTGTCTGATTGCTGGTTGGTATCAGTGCCTGAGAGTAGTTGTGTTTTTATGTTTTGTGGGACTTTAATATCTCAGGGGTGTCCATGGGTCAGTATATCAAAATAAAATTGTAAGCAGTTTGTTTATACAATCACAAGAAGATGTAATGGTGCTGTTTGCAATTTCCTGGTTTTCTTCATAAGTTGGTCATGAAATGTGATCTGATCTTCATCAAAGGTACAAATGTATCTATTTAATGTGTGTGGTGGCTAGAAACATGAAAAGTAATAACTGTTTTTTATCATCTTTGAAATATTGTGTTTGTTGACTGTTGTGATAATTAATGACCAATTTATACAGAAAACCAGGAAATTGCATGTGGTGCCAGTGCAGGCCTATAAACTGAACAAGATAGATTTCTATTAGGTTCAACTTTCAAATAGTTACTTCACTCATATATTTAAAGACGCACTTGCCGTTCTGATAAAAAGTGTGGTTATTACTCATCTGTAAGTAAACTAAAGGATTATTTAACAAATCATAAACTAATTAATTGATTAACCGATAAAAATGATACATTCCCAGAATGCAGTGAAATTCTAGCAATGCAGAAAATGTCTTCTGTCATCTCTGAGCTTGAATCCACTTTGGCACATATGAGGAGAGCAAAATGTTTTAACAGTTTCTTAATAGATGAAAGTGAATTTCAGCATGTTAAAAATAGTCCTCTCCCTCCTCACACTGAGGAACATCAAGCCTTCTGCTGTTCCCTGTAAAACCATATGGAAATGTCAGCTGGTTTTAGGAACACGAGTGACACAACAAGAGAGAAAAAGTTGTGTTTGTGGTCCATCCAGCCACAGTATTACTCTTTCTGATTAGTACTAACTATTGAATAAACATCAAAAGACGGTGAGGGAAGGGAGGAAGAGTGTAACAGAGAGATGCATGGGGAGAAGAACAAAACAGAGGAGCAGGATGAAAGGTGAAAGGAAGCATGAGAGAGAAGTAAGTGATGGAAACTGTGGTGGAGATCCCTGGAGAGGACATCAGTAGTATGAATGGAGGAAATGAGTGCTGGCACCTGCTGGGCCTATTGTGAGGATTCTGAGGAATGCTGTGCAGGCTCGTTCTCTCTGATGAAGCTCAAGTAGAGACATACATACAATCAATTTCTCAGTTTTTGTAGAAACAGAAAGGTGATCATTTTAGTGTATGTTTATTATTGAGTTTTACTGGAGTGCATTATATTAAATGGTGGTTCATGGTCATTGTTCAGGTTCACTGAGTGTACACCAGATCGTAGCATCAGTGCTAGATGGGGTTGAATTCAGGACTCTGTCAAGGCTAGTTTTACATCAAACAGGAACAGGTCTGCTGTACAGGGGAACTGTTATGTAAAACCAAGGAAAGCCATCCTCAAACCACCACAAAGTCAGCAGTCTGTCCCTTGTAGAGAAGGTCATGTGTTCTGGATATTTGCCAGAAAATAAAACAGTTAAGAGTAAAGAAATAAACATTAGAATGGAAGCATCTAACTTCTCATTTCAACATGAAAATGAGTGGGACTCAGAAAAGAAGAAACTAAAAAGAAAAAAAGCTCAGTAAAATAAATGGAAAGAAATAATAGGAGAACAAACTGAGCATGGATTTAGAAAATTCAAAAATGCTACGCTAGTGTAACATGTTGTCTCCATTACATCATCCAGTATCAACATTTTTTGACTTTCCAGATATATTAATTAGTATAAACTGTGGTTCAGTTGGTAGAGCAGTCATCCATCAACCCCAAGGCTGGTGCGACTCCCAGTTCTCCCCACTGCCTGGCCACATGTCCCCCCTTTTTTATTCCCAAGAGAATTAATAATGTATCAGTCATTATTATAATTACAAGCATTTTGTTAATAGAAAGAATTCAGGTGGTATTGTGTCTTTACCACACCATCCACCCCATCAGGCTTTACAGTGCTATAACATCATCACACTATAATAGCCTCATGAGGAAGAAATTAACATTATGGTGGGAGGTGGAGGGTAAAATATTTCCTGTGGTGTCTGGTAAATTAAGTCATAATTCCAGACGGGATTTTAAACTCTCCATTTTAAACGTAGCAGCATGTGGTCTGTAATATACATGGGAATTCAGCTGGACAGAAGAGAGAAAAGAGACAGACAATAAATGTCCATACATCTAGAAATTATTATCATGTTTTTCTCAGTATCAAAGCAATGCACTAATGGCTGTCTTATCCATGGTTACATCACAAACATTAGCTGCTAATATTACATTTATAATATTATTACTGGCACCAATCTGCCAAACTAAAAACACCTTTAGTCAGGTGAGTCATCCAGGCCAGGATTTTCCCGTGAGAGGAAGATCTAGAGGTGATGATAGTCAGCTCTACTGTCAACAGTAAATATTTTACGAAGAAAAAAAAAATTTGTAACATTAAGTTACATTGATTAGACAAAAAACAACTTAAACAAAACTGTCATGATTTATTGCAGTGTAATTTCTCTCTCAGCTGTTGTCCCCTTCTCATTTCAGGTACCAGCCCTCCCTCTGGTCTCTGTCTATGCATGCTCCTACCATCTCATCATCGCTCATCTCTTACACCTGCGCCTAACTGTCTCCACCTCCCTCTGCTTCTTAAGCCAGCTCAGCCATTCTCACCTTTGTAAGTCTGTTACCGTACCTGCAGAGCTTCGCTTCGCTTTGCCAGCGCAATTACCTAGAATAACTTAACTTTTTGGATGACTTTTTAAATGGTATATTCTAATCTGCTCCTTGCTCCAACCTGTCCCTTACAAAAACAATCCCCAGATCCTCCCACCTCCTGTCAATGTGTCGTCCTTTGCATTAGACGGAAACACCTCTATACTGGAAAACAGTTGATCTCACTGACTGAAGTACACTGATAACTTTTAAAAGGAACCAATGTAAAACATCCATTTAGTAATAGAATACCAATAAATGTAATGTAAATAATACACAGATGTGTTTGTTTTTAAAATGAGCTCATGAAACAACCAGTGTCTGAGTACTGAAGTCTAAATGAATGACACATTGAGCACAATTAAAATACATAACGTTTTAACAAATGAGCAGATGTTTGTGTTGATGAGAAAACAAACTGTAGTGACTGTGCTTCCTGATTATTATTTGGACAGTGTGTTTTTGGACAAACACAAACTAGAAAGAACTGACAGCTGATCTGAAAACAAACTTTGCTGCAGATGACAGTTTAGAGAAAAGGATGTCTCATGTTTCCAAATACTAATTTCCTCTTTTTTCCAGTGCTATATAAGTGCAGACCATTCACCATTTATAATTTAAAGTCCAGACCTACTGAATTTTAGACTTTTAAAGACTTTTTATGAATCTGCAGAAACCCTGCTGACCCTATAGTAACTGTACACCGTCCCATAGACAGCAAACTGTGATGAACTATGTGTTCTGTTGATCATGTTGATCTGTTACATTTTTCCCATGCTGCTCTTTGGACATCACACCATTAAAAACTCCAGCTGGTGTACATGTTGTTGTTGTATAATCAGTTTGAAATTAGAATTTCATTTATTAGTCAGTGCCATAGAGCTCCACTGATGTTAGATTAAAAGGATCAGTTGGCCTACTCTGAGATCAAACTAATACCAAACATATCAGACCATTTTATTAAAGCAACCATGATTTCTCACGTTTTTCAATTAGCAGATTGTGTGAGCTATGCATACCAATGTTGTGAGAATTGTAGGACATGTATATGCACAGTTGACTCTTAACATTTAGCAAAAACAGATGGTGATTCTGTTTGAAGCTCCTTTTTTAGAAATTACTTAGGTCACCCTGTGCAGTGTTGCGCTGACAGTGTTTATTATTTTAATAATGTGATTTAATTTAGATTTAATTTAGGAAGATTTAATAATCTTCCAACAAGTGTTGCTCAAAAAGTTCAAAATTGATGACATTATGCTGAGCAAAGGTAATTCATTGATAATCTTAGTCTCTGTATTGGAATTTGAAAATAGTCAAATATGGAGAAAGGCCGCCTTATTCTATTTAAGCAATGAAAATCATCACAAACATATGAAAGTGTCAGATTGACAGATTCTCTACTCGACAGTGTTTTATAAAGCATAGTTTGTCCTGTACCTAATGCCCAGATGCCTTCATGTAGCTGCTCCATCTTCCTGCCATATTTAGCTTCTTTTACAGTACAGAAACAAAGAAATATTAATGGCTGTGGTTGTTCCTTCACTGGCAATGGCTGCAGTCCAGTCAGCTACAACCTGAATGAGACGATCCAGTCCAACACATCCAGCGCCCGCTTCTAAAACCTGGGTTGTACAGCTCTTGTGCAGCTTTAGCCAAGCTAGGTGATGTGTAGAAGCAAAAATCACATTTACAGTGACTGAACAGATTAGGTGATAGTATAATAAAGTTATATTTTTGTCATATGCGCTGATTGAGATTAATGACTTGAGTTGAACTGGTCAGGAAACTGTCATAAAACAACATTCAGCATTTGATGTACTTCGAAAGCGGAGGTGGACAGCCTCCGCCAAAGTGAATCACCGCAAGAATGTTCCAGCTATTAGCTATTATGGGATCTGAAGGCAGAGGAACGGGCCTGTGTGTGTGTAAGTGTGTGTGTGCATGTGGGGTGGGCTGAGATGGTTGAGAGATGAAGGCAAATATTTGGTTGCTAACAGTGATCAGGCACACATGTCAGGGAATCATCGGGAGTGGGAACAAGCCAGGGGAAGCAAACACTGCAGATAAAAAGAGGATGAAGAATCCACTTGGCTCAAACAGACCAGATGAGACTAACAGGCGCAGAATTTACATAGCACTTATCAGTGCAATAGTTTGTGTAATGGATGTCCAGCTTCAGTCTGACGCATTACGGCGGCATCTGCTTCTGTCACGGCCATTAACTACTGTGCAGCACTGACCAGATTAGATAATAGGATGCATATGTAGCCGAGTTAACTTGAGCCAATCCAAAGCATCAGTCAGTTCTTACAGTGCATAGATATTTATCTTTCAATATGTCGTGGCTGCAGTCATAAACTGATAGCTCGTGGGAAAAATACACAGCCTGCACAGTGCATTAGCATTAAGCATTGGTATGGAACATAAATAAACAGCCATTTTCCTCGGATCACTTCATTTGCTTGGACAGGACCAATAACAAGCTGCTGAAATGCTCTGTTCAATCAGACTTGTTTGTTGTTACAAGCACAGCAACTGTTTTTGCCTCTCAAAAAACAAAAACAACTAAACCCAGCCTAATGGAAGAGCTCTGCAAAGCAAAGGCACAGAATGCCGTCAGTCAGTGCATCGCAATTATCATGTCACAGCTCCTCTGCAGGAACAGTGTGTGTGTCACTCAACACCTAATTATGAAATGCAGAATAAGAAGGGGAAAACCGTCTCTCTAGGGCCAAACATGTAGAGGTACAGTGTTACTGTTACTGTGCACATTAACTGTGCTGTCGAGGTGACACAAGTCAATAAGTGCACAATGACTCTGTTAACAGCTTTGTGTAAGACACTAGCGTGAACTTTGGTAAGGAGTGTTGACCTTCTCTGTCTCGTGTCACCATTTTGGTGCCATTGTACGAAACAGTGGGCAACTGACTAAACCAGTTCTTAAACATAGATTTGGCAGATCAGACATCAGAACATTTAACAGAATAATTTCTTCTTCAGGTTTCTCTCTAGGCATGCAGTTTACTACAATGCTCCAAATACCTAGAGAAAGACATTTGTTAAAATGTGCTGGTGCATCAGTTTGACAGCTAGACAGCTAGAAGCTGCCGGCATTAAAAGTGGTGCACTGTTAATTAATGCCTGCCTCTGTACATGGAGACGCTCTTACAAATGATTTTTACAAATTACAAATGGTTGTGACAAATGACCAATGTGGCTTGTTGGACTGATCAGTACTATGGCTTTTTAAACCATTCATAAGATTTGTATAAGAGGCACAGTTGCTTCAGTTCAAACAAACAGACAAATACTGTGAAAAACTGTCTAAATCTAAAATTCACCAGACTCAAAAACATACCCACACGGCAGTAGGTGCTGGGTACAAATAATGGGAAGTGAACAGCAACAAGATTAGACTATGATGCGATAAAAGTGGTGTGGTTTCAATGTAAAGGTTCACTCTGATTCTAATGTGTTTCTTCCTTCATTAACACTCATTCATTCAATTCTACCAATATTTAATATGCATCACCTACCTGTATAACTATAGAAAATATGACTCTCCTAAATGCTTTGAACAACTTAGTGTGTCTGATGTAAATTAAAGCCTTTAGAGTATAGTTGCACACACACACACAAACTCAAATACGATTTAGTTCCATTACTGGTTCCCGATGCGGCTGCTGTGAATTATCTGGTCCAGCAGGCAGTACTGAGGGAACATACAGAAGATAATGGAACATCTAATGAGACACTGCAGCAAGGGCTGAAAGGTACCAGAAAACTCCAGCTCCACAACCCCTTCTCCACAAGGCACTTTAGAGAGTGAGCAGAGATCCCTAGTACAGACTGAAAGACAGCAGCAGCATAAGAATCCCAGATTGGCACAGCAAATGTGGAGGTGGAAACCTTTGAACAGCTACAGCTAAGGTGCTACACAGAAAGATAAACCTTTGCCTGTGCCAGAGTGGGTTTACTCCAAGTACTCTGCTGTCCTCCCACAATCCAAAGATATTCACTTTGGTTAATTGGTGACTTTAAATTGCCTGTAGGTGTGCAAATATAAACGCATAGTAATATTTTAGGAGCATATAATTTCCTTCTTTTGACTGAATAAGGGCAACAAGAGGTTGAATCTAAATTCTGGTTGCATTTATTTATGAAAAAGCATCAGAGGAACAAGAGGAAACACTTAGGTTCTACTTTTAGCTGGAGGAGGACAATATGAGGTTGGAGCTCTGTTCTGTTGACCTAATTAACATTGAGTTTAATACCAACTTTTGTTTTCCAAACTTTTCATTAAAATGCATGACCATACCAGATGAAGTACGTGGGATCTGACTTTCAGCTGGGTAAGGCTAGTAAGAAGTTGCCCCCCCTCTTTCAGGGATGATCTACAACTTTTCTTTAATAAGCTTGTTATGATCTGCAGAGGCACATGGGGTCCTATATTTGGCTGACACCAACAGAAGGTTGAACAGCACACCATAAAATTCTGTGCCAATTTTTAATTGTGATCTAAATCTAACATTGACCTTCAGATATGCTAAACGTGGAGGACAAGACAAATGTGCACCTCCATAGCCTAGCTACTAGTACATTAAGCAAAGTTGAAATAGAAGAACTCAAAGTCTCATTATAAAATATTACTGGAGAAGTTGCATATGTTGACAGTTGCTTTATGAAAACCAGCAACCACATAAAAGCTGGCATTTGATCCTTAACATGACTGGCTGTGGTAAACGTGAGTTGATTTTTATTACTGCATGACTGAAAACTAGAAGCAGGCTAGATGAGCCTCCTGTCTAGTAACAGGTAAACTCTTCGATAAAATACCTAGAATCCAAAGATACTTCACACTGATGGACTCCCAGCAGAGTGTGTGTCCTGCTGCACAGCTGTTTCTTTTTTAGCCACTGTTGGCTAATATGGATCATACAGTCAGCACTAATTAAACTGTACAAGAGAAAAAACACAAGGGGAAGTGAAGGAATGAGGAAGAAATGGGTACAAGGAAGGGTAAAAATAACTGAACACAAAAATAGTCTTTCACAGGAAGCAATCTTTTCTTATTATGAAGCATGCCACAGAGATGGTGGTAGTGGAGAGTTGGAGAGCAAAACTGAGGAAGGCACAGAGAGTGAGAGGAAAGAAATATGGTGGCACTAATGTAGTTTTAAAAGCCAAAAGTGTCTAAAGTGAGACTTTATGTGCTGCTACATTATGGAATATGTAAAGAAGAAGAAAGATACTAATTTGGGAAATCAAGCTACTATAGCTGTAGCATGGCACGCATCAATCCATCCAACATATTAAAAACTGACACTGACGCATAACCAATGAATCCCTCTGCATAGATGCCAGGGCTTTTTTCTGAGACTGCTTGGGGCTTTGACAGTCACCTACTATAGCTTTTTCGACATTTTCCTGTTTTTTTATTCATTTTTTCTTCTTATTGTGACAAAACAACATAGACTAGAAAACAAGAACAACATTTTCAGCATTGTTCTTGAGTGTGTGTCAAAGGTTCACAGCAGTTTCATGCAGCATTGCTATGAAGACCAGAGGCATACTATGCCCAGTAGAGAAAAAAGTACCTGCTACTGATGTTGAGCTGGTATCATGCAGTGTAACTCATGTCCCTGACTGGATATAGTATTGGAACACTGTCTTTTGTCAATGACCAGAATGTTGCCTAAAACCATAAAGTTTTCCTTTCAGTAGACTAAACCAGTTCTTAAACATAGATTTGGCAGATCAGACATCAGAACACTTAACAGAATAATTTCTCTCTAGGCATGCAGACTTACTACAATGCTCCAAATACCTAGAGAAAGGCATTTGTTAAAACATCCTGGTGCATCAGTTTGACAGCTAGATAGCTAGAAGCTGTCAGCTGTACACTGTGGAGCTTTAGCATCTGGGTGATGCAGAGCTGTCTCATCCTGACAGAAGGATTTAGGTAAGTCCAGTGGAAGGCAGTTAATTGGTCCGGTCTGACAAAATTATCAGTACCCCCCATCACCACATACACATGCACAAACATTTACATTTTAGTCCTATTAACATCCGTTGACATAGTGTATTCCCTAATCCATCACCCTAGTTTCAGAACAATATGTCTAAACCCCAACCCTAACTTAAAACTGAATTCAAACCTGAAACTTAAACCAAGTCTTAATCCTCAAACAGCTCTCTGAAGGTAAGGCTACCAATATTTTGGTTAGATCACTATGGTAAGTTGAGCTACATTATGTTATGCTGTCTTCATTTCATATACACAGAGTGGTAAGAATGGGAATAGCTCCCAAAGAAGCAAGTCATGTTTATTCAGGCAGCAGTCCAACATGGTGGTCAACCATTAAGTTGTTGCTGTGCTGTTGCTGCTACTGTAGTAGCCTAATTTAACCAACCAGTTATGTTAGCTATGTGTATCCGGCCATTACATACATACATTCAAGTGAAAATCTAATCAGTCTAATACAATCCAATGCAGCAGCTCTGTCATGAATTTTACATTTACAAAGTTACATTTTAATTTTCAGTTTTTAAGTTAGAACTTTCGGAAAGGTGAAAATCCTTATAAAGAAGTCATAGTGGGTGATAGAATCATACCGGAGTGCATTATATTAAGATGTGTTTCTAATGATTTGGCTCCTTCATTCGTTAGTTTCTCCTAGTAGTGCACTGCAGTATGATTCCACCACCCAATAAAACTTCAATAATAAACATTTAAAAGAATAATCACCCTTAGATTGCATTAGTTTGTACAAATGGTCATAATGTTATGTATTATTGGTGTACATTTTAGGTATGTTTATCAATTTTATGAGTTATAACATTCAGAATAACATAAGAGTGGTGGTTTCGTTGTCTCTGACACATACCATACTAAAGCTAAACGTATTAAAAAATGCACATGTGGTACTGGGCACAGCGAGAAAGTAGTGTCCAGCCTCAGTCTGAAGGATCTTGTGGTTATTTTAGGATGTGTGGCAGCTGGAAAGAGTATTTCAACTGAGTGAGAAAATGGTGGCTCTACTTTGTATTAGCGCAGGTCCTTCTGGCAGATGAAGAGCATTAGTATGTATTTAAAATGTTATTACTCCAACTCCCTCAGGTGAGGAGAACTTCCACAAGGGTATTCACAGAATGAAATTAATATCAGTTCGTCCCACAGTTACATCAAGTAATTGTCAGAGTAATTACACTCCCCTAGCAAGGACATGAATTAATTAGAACATTTAGATGTTTTGGCCGCCTGGGAACAGACAGGAACCATACTCCCACCCATGTCTTTTAGAATCATGCAGCCAGAGAAAGAAATGTTACAGAAGAGTCTATATTTAGTGAGTTTTCCACTGAGCACTCCATAATGATTTGTCTTAAATGGAACCAGATACCTCTGTGCATCTCTAGTGTGTCAAAAGTGTCAGCACAAAGGGCTTTTTCTACGAAATTGATATTAAGAAAAATAAGCTTTGGATGAATTAGAAAAGGGGTGCACAGGGAGATGGACCAGCCTCTGGGTCATTGTTTTGTTAGGAGGTTGTGTAAAGTTGATGTAAGCCAGTGTAAAGTGGGATTATGCAGCATCAAAACAGTCTCATCAGTCTCAATCAGACCAGCCTTTTCCTGAATTGCTCTTATTTCAAACCACACATTCAGCATTTTGAGCATCAGTAGTCTTTATGATGCTGCAAACAGGAAACAGGCTGTGAAGCCTCCTGGCTGTGAAGATACTTAATAGCTATGCAAATATGATGATATTTATTATCGGTTAGTTAGTTTAAATTTTTAATATGATGCCAAGCATTTAACCTATCAGACATAGACTGGATCAAACGTTTAGCATCACAGCCATTCAACACTGCTTTTTGGTCATGATACTAATACTACTGCTGATATTAACCTATTAGTAGTTGTTATTAATTGTGAGATGTTTCACTGTATTTTTAATTATTTGCAAACTATTGCATTCTGTTTTTATTTGCATTTTAAAGAGCATACCGTTTTTTAAACATCCATAAAACAATTTAATTAAAAATTGAACATGACTACCTTTAGGAAGGCAAAATTGCTGCATGCGTATTGGACTAATTGATTTTAGTTAGGTGTATATATTAAACTCACAGCTAAGGGGTTAATTCTGCTACTGGCTTATGATTACTATTATATGGGCTGGATTTTAATTTTGTAGTGATAAAGTCAACTACATAACTGCTTTATTTTGTGGTGGTGCACCACATTATTAACATTATTAGGAACTGACTACTTCATTTATCTCCATGTATGATGAATTATAAACTGTATGCCTACAAGGTCAGCAGCACAGGGTATTTATTTCTACAGAACTGAACTGTTAAAACCTCTGTGATGGGCTAAGGACCGCTCCTTGTCCTCAACTGTATATTTGTTTCTAAAATGGTGCCAGTATTTTATCATCACCATATGAACCGCAGTAAAAGCAGACAACAAGTAAACCATCTTAACAGATGGGGAAAAGGCAGGCTCTTCTGGCTGAGCAGACCAAACTACTGCTAAAACACTCAATGGGTCATTGTGTCGTCACACCAGTCGCTAAGCAAGGTTCTAATGTCCTCAGAGCATCCAGTGGTAAACACAACACTGCGTAACTATGGTTTTTGGAAGAGGTGGCAGAGTGTCCCGATCAGGTGGATGAGTTAAAGGGAAAACTAATGAGAAGATGGAAACAGGTCCAGGTAGAGCTCCCCAGTGTAAAGACTACTGTACTCAGTTCTGTATGACTAATGAAATGTCCTGAAACCATTCTATATCCCTGCTCTACCCCACTGTGGATTTATAGGCTGCTATTAAATAACTTTAAACCACATTACAGTTTATTGAATACAAAAACCATTATAGTACTAAAACTACAGTAGAACTTCCAAACCCGTATAGTACAAGGACAGCATATCAAATATTGGAACTGACATTTAAATGTCTTTTGAAAACGTCTGAACTTGATGTCAGTAACATGTTTCGAACAGATGGGACAGGGATATATCTACCATTTATTGTCTTTGCATGGCAGAGTTTTCACCTGCATTTGTTGATGCAGCAACAAATAGTGTTCACTGACAGTGGTTTCCAAACTGTAGTGTCCATTCAGTAATGCCTGCTACAGAACTGTGTCTGTTTTTACTGCAGTGCACAAAAGTCACAGCCATTCACTATGGATTTTTGACATTTCTCTGGACTCTCTACACAGTTACACAGCACTGGAACATACAGTAGCAAAGTTCATTTAGACTATTTTTGTTGTGATTTGCCACTATATGAATAAACCTAATTGAATTCTATTTAATTATACTGAATGACTATACTCACTGTTACCAACGAACCTACAGTAATTAGTAAGTAGTTGTATGATGTTCCACCAAGTGTTTTCTTTAGTATTACACTCATTCTTTTGTGCCCAACATGTTGCTGCTGTCAAATTCTAAACGAGCAGATATTTCAGCACTTGATGTATTGTATTCTCACTAGTTTCGGTCAAATATTGGTTTTATTTCTTTTATAAATAATTGCATTCTATTATAAATAAGCACAACACCTACAATGTTACGTTTAAGCACAAAAATGACTTGGTTAGGAAAAAGATTGTGGTTTGGAGCTGACTAAAATTACAACAGCAACTGTTCATTTAAAAACAAATGTCCACTAACCATCTGGTGTTTCTCCTTCCAATGTCTTTCAAAAGCCTGTCTCCCACATGTCCACCCTGACCTAAACCCTCCACAAGTTATGCCGCCAAGTGCAAACACTAAGTGCTGTTTCTGTCATATGTGCTAAGGCCACTAGATGTTGCCAAATAACTCCACCTAAAACGGCACCTGTTGGCTGGCCACCAGCTACAGCAGCTCCTTTTTCTGTGTTGTTTTTGTAACTTCTGTTAAGTCTTATTTGCTTGTCTGAGGACATGGGAAGATATGAACTTCCTGTGATCTTTCTGATCTCTGCATTTGTTTGTGTGAAGATTTCTTGCGCAATTTCTCCCCAGTAAAATGGACGAATCAACAGGCCCAATCATGGACCTGAAAGGGCCATGGAGGAATGAATATTAATTTAGGCTCAGTTGGTTTCCAGCTGGTGACTGACAGCAGACAGACACGAGGCTACCGCCGTCCTTTGTTTCTGCTGTAATCGGATTTCAGATTCTCTAACACCCAGGAAACTCAAGTGACTCTGATACCTGCAGATGGACCTGTCACCTTGGTGACTATTGCCTCTCACAGAGAGACACACATTGTCTATTGTATCTCATCTACCTGATTATGTTTTCTTATTTTATTACTACTATTGTTGTTTTATTCAGTATTAACAGTATTCCTGTTGCTTTCCATAGAACTGGCCCAGCCATTGTCTGATCATGTCCATCTCAGTGGATATTTTTTACCATCTTGTAGTTAAAACCAAGCTTTCAGCATGTTTGCTGTTACAGAAAGAATTTGCCTTTATGTTTCAGTCCTTAATTAACTGTTCCTCCTGTTCAATATCTGTTGATCAAACAGTTCCAGCCTCACAGAGTGATTCACAGTGACAACATATTTTTACATTTGTGCATAACAAACTGCCTGAAGCAGCTGTAGAATGAGCTGAATCTATGTTCCTAAATCCATGGGTAGTTCCAGCAGTATTCCAGCTACATCAGAACACATAGATCTGTGTCAGGGGACACATCTGCTGAGAAGACAGACAGGCTTCCTCACCGCATGTCAAAGAATAAATCACACCCAGAGTCAAGTCAGTTTGCTTTCGCTTCCTGCTGCTCACAAAAAATCACCTCATTCATAAGCTTACAGCTGATCCAAAATGCTGCAGCCAGTGTTCTGACTGGAATTAGTAAGAGAGATCATATTTATTAGCTTCCCTCCATTGGCTCCCTGTAAAATCTGGAATAGAATTTAAAATCCTTCTTCTCACATATAAAGCACTTAATGATCAAGCCCCTTCATATCTTAAAGACCTCATAGTAACATATCATCCCAACAGAACACTTTGCTCTCAGAGTGCAGGTCTACTTGTGGTTCCCAGAGTTTCCAAATGTAGAATGGGAGGCAGAGCCTTTAGCTATCAAGCTCCTCTCCTGTGGAACCAGCTCCCAGTTCATGTTCGGGAAGCAGACACTGTCTCTAGTTTTAAGACTAGACTTAAGACTTTCCTGTTTGATAAAGCTTATAGTTAGAGCTTGTCCAGGTGACTCTGAACCATCTCTTAGTTATGCTTCTATAGTTTTAGACTGCTGGGGGATCTCCCTCAACACACTGAGCTCCTCCTTGTTCCTCCATCTACTCATACATCACCATTGTTTAATGGTTACAACTCGTAGTTGTGCTTCTATCTCTCTCTCTCTCTCTCTCTCTCTCTCTCTCTCTGTCTCTGCAGGTATCCTCAGCCTTGTAGCTGTGTGCTCCCGATCTACAGTTGCTAGCCCATTCTACCTGCCATGTGTTTTGTTGTTGATATTGTTTTGAGACCTGTTGTTATTTTAACTCTTTCTTTCCAGTCACCCCAACCAGTCAAGGCAGATGCCTGGTTCTGCTGGAGGTTTTTTACTTTCTAAAACATTTTTTCTCTTCACTGTTGCCTAGTGCTTGCTTAAGGGGGATTTGTTGGGTTTTCTGTATTATTTCAGTTCTATTGTAAGGTCTTAAACCTTACATCGTTGTAACTTTTGCTGCATCGTTGACTTTCGCTGCAAATTGGCGCTATATAAATAAACTTTAATTGAACTTATTTCCTTCACACAGTGTCTTAGCAACCGCTGGGTGACACTAGGCTCACCTGACCAGCTGGACCTGTGCACATGATTAAAGCAGATGTGTGTTTATTATCACCTTTAGAGGAAATGTATATATGTTAGAGGAAATGCAATTCTGCTATGTTATTTCCAGTATCAACTTAATTAATTTTTCCAGTAAAATGCCTGTTCATGTTTTATTTTTTCAGCTTGTAGTGTCTATAGCATTGTTCAACTTATATTTAAATATATTTAAGTACTGGCACATGTGGTTACAGTTAGGGAAAGAATGTGGACATGTTTTTAATGTAAAACATGTCCACAATGCACAAGACAGGACGTATTAATTAATGAGTGTGTTTTACTGCTGTTGGGCAGGCAAGTGGTTTTCAAGGCAAGTAGACGGTTTGCAGAAGGAGAACACCTCAAAACTGCACAGGAGAGAATGTGGCAGGCTGGAGAGCAACAGTGGCAGCAAGAGTGAGCATCAGTGTGACTTTGTGTAACATCCAGTGTATAGGCTGAAGGTATATTTTTACCACACAGTAGACGATACATAAAGATGGACGTAGCAGTGTGACATCATCCATTGTTTTATAATGGGTAAAGCACTGATTTGCAGTTAACGGTTTCTGGGTCTTGGGATGTAGCCTATGCTTTGTTGCCTTGGACCAAATGTTAACTTGGTAAAACCACTTTTGAACAGTGCCAAGAGATTTCTGCTAGGTTAGCTGCTAGATAGAAGACTGCTAGGGGATGCTAATGAACTGTGTATACTGACATAATGCTTTTGTTTATGCTTTTAGGCTCTGTATCATACTTAATACTTAAAGTCAATGAAAAAGTGGTGACTGTATTATTCTCTTTAGCATAGTCCATAGTAACAACCAGTAGCAGCAACAAATTACTGGGGCACAAGAAACACCTCGGCAACATTTAATAAAAAGATTGTGTTTTGGGTTAAAAAAAATCTTTTATTCAAAACACTCATCATCATTCCATTGATTACAATAATAAACACGTAGCTATTATAGTGAAAAACAGTCAAGCAAAGTCTGTCTCTGAAAAAGGATTTTGTTTTCTGACTCATCCATCCAACCTAATATCCTGTTAACACCAACTTTCTCACTTGATTACTATGTCACTGACTTTCTGCTTTGCTTGTGTCATAATTTCACAGTCTTTGATGTCTGAACCAAACAGAATGCAAATGTTATTAAAAAATTCTAATCAACTGCAAAGTCTGGGATGATATTTCAAAATGTAAATCTAAAAATAAAAATTTGAAAGCAGACTGGAGCAGTGTTTATTAAAAGCAACCAGAGGCACCCCAGAGTGTTCCTGAAGAACCAGAGTGGAAGCAGCTGTGGCCCCTGGCTCTCATCTAAAAGCATCTAGCAAATGAAGTTATGTGACACATAGACACACGACACACACACACAAACATGCACACAGACATACAAGTGTATACAGTACGCACACTACATAGAGTGACATTTAGCCATGGTAAGGGTTATTCTTATCCACATGGACTCCCCATGGGGTTAAATAACCTCTCCACAAACAGTCTGCTGCTTCTGCTCTGCCTGCATATGTATTAGAAATTCATATTTGTATGCATCTGTACATGTCTGAGAAAGTGGTGCTATGTTTATAGGGTTGTTTTATTGTCATTTCTAAATTCTCTAACTCTCTAGGGTGAAAGGCCAAGTGGGGATACAAGAAGGCCTCAGTTTGGCTTAAATCATCCACTTAAGACACAGAAAATGTCTGGGGTGTGTTCTATAAGGACAGAGCAAATATGACACAAAGACAACAGCAGCTTTGAGCATGTTTCTCTCCACTGCCAAAATAATCCACACCAACTCGAAGGAGACAAAAACAGAAGAGCAGAGTATCTCATTGCAGACTCTACAGTACTTTGGGAAAGTCTGCCGCACTGCAGCTTCGAGTTTAACTGAAGCTGTCCTACGGTACATTGTAAATATGTATGTGATTACAGTATAATGTTATTCATATCAGTGATTTCTAGGCCAAATGCAAAGTCTGGCAATTAGAGAGCAGCAGTAAAGAGAAACATCATCATTAATATGAAACAGTGAGCATAAGCATGTGTCCTATATGTGAATAACGTCCCAGCGCTCTGAGCTGATTCTGAACTGCATTCTGCATTTGGGACAAACAAACATAAAATCTCTCCACCATTTCTAACTTGGGCTTCATGAGAAAATATGGGAGCCACATTATTTATGCTGTCTGCTGTAAAAATATATGCATTAATAAGTACATCTAAGAACAGGTGATCCTTCAGAACTTTGCAGAAACACAGAACAAAATCCATAAATCTCCTCTGCATGAAATCAATGTTAATATAACTGACATTCATTAAATCCTCATTTTCTGTTCTGCACTCACACATGCAAATAACCAGACTGTTCTTATTCAAAGAGCAAGAATGACGATTGTCGCACTTTTTTATTGATGCTAGGGGCACCCCTTTGTGCTGGTATGAGGAGCATATGGAAGTCAATCTTCAATAACAACCCAGACACATCAATATTTGACACCTAGAGCAATGATGTAGCACATTTACACAAACGTTTGTGTACAGAGGATCACAGGGTCGTCGGATGGGTCAACAACAGGCAGGAATTTCCCACAGGAGACAGACATTAAAGTCCAATATGAGACACTGTGTCTCATAACAAAGACCATTCCAGAAAATAATTTTAAAAAATCTTAACCTAACCCTGACTTTTTGTAACAATATAGCATAGTTGTTTCTGTGCCTAAATGGAACCAAACATCAGTAATAACTGCACTTACAACAGGTCTAACACACAGCCTCCATCATTCCCACAGTGTCAAACAGTGACACTAAGGCGTATCCTTAGCACTGATATAAGAGCCCAAAGAACTATACAAAGCAACAGTATTTGATGCCATTAGGATAATTTGACAATATGTCTGATACAACTGATTTATAATCACAACCTGCCAAATAAATTGGTTTTAATTACTACACAACACAAACCAAACAAAAGGTTTATGTTATTTTTTCAGAGATTGTTTTAAGCACAAGGCTGTTGCACATCCACTTCCACCTGAGAGAAGTGGTGATTGCAAACTGTGAACAAACCAAACATCTGTGCCTTCACTCTGTAAATGTTTACATTTGCAATTCCACTCTGCTAATAAAGTACTGATGGTGTTGCATCACAACACTTAAATCCGACAACAGATTATTGTGCAGAATACAAAGAAGAAAATTAGTGCAGTACAGATGTTTCCATAGGTCAAGCAGCCAACCACAAATCACAATGACTTTGGTTCAAATCTTACTGGGGAGTTTTGTTGCCACCAGGTACTCTGACTTTCTCCCACAGTCCAAAAACATGCAATTAGGTTAATTGGTGACTCTAAATTGTCCGTAGGTGTGAATGTGCAACCCTGTCTCCTAAAAATTATGTTCCTATACAACTAAACTGCAATTATGTTTTTCTGAGAAATATAACTGCATCTACATTACAATTTCTGTCAACATAATGACCATATGTTTACAATTAACGTAAATGACATGTCGCAAATACAGTGATTTTTAACATATTATATAAATGTCCACAGGCAACAGATATTTGTCAGCCAAATTATCCGATCTACAACATGGAGTTTTCTCTTCTGCCAAGATGCAAACACGACGTTGGGAAAAACTCCTGTGGTCAGATTGCTGTTCTACCTGATGACTTGTCAATCCTGGGGTTGATAGACGACTGCCCTACCAACAGATCCACCACCGCCTTTTTTTCAGTCAGTATTTCATTCAGAACTACACCTCTCCATGGTCAGACTTGCCCTGCAATCTTATTTACTGCTTTAATCAATCTAATGCACTTTGACAGCAGGCTCTGAAAGGAAATTGGGCATAAGCACACGTCACATAAGCAATTTGACTGAACTGCTTGGGCAAACCCAAGCCAGGAATGGCATACAAGTCAAACTATAGGCTGCAGCCTTCTGTCGCTTTAGTTTTTCTTCAATCCTTTAATTTCTTATTCCTTAACAGCTTGTGTAAATTATTATTATTCCAATCATGTGTTGTGTGACTTCTTAAATGAGGGACTTTGGACAGAGTTTCAGGGACAGGGTGTAGCACTGAGACAAAGAAGGTGTACTGTGATCGCTGTACACAAAGGCCCAAGTGGTTTTTCCCAGGAGGGGGTAACACAGCGTAAAATCTATGCATAGCTCCCCTTTGTTACGAACACCGTGTTAATCCACTTTCTCCCTCCTATCCTGGTCCTCTGTAATAAAAGTCACTGACTGATTAAGGGCTCCTGTGTGTGTGTGTGTGTGTGTGTGT
The DNA here is from genome assembly GCA_900302695.1 of Helostoma temminkii. Taxonomy (NCBI): domain Eukaryota; kingdom Metazoa; phylum Chordata; class Actinopteri; order Anabantiformes; family Helostomatidae; genus Helostoma; species Helostoma temminkii. The sequence goes on along the minus strand of OMLM01006561.1, from coordinate 38,462 downwards.
GTGTGTGGTTTCCTCCATTAAGATGAAGGTGCCCTCGTCCATTCTTGGACGGGATGAGATGAAGGGGACAGAGAGAAGCATTTGGCATCCACTGGCCTGTTTGTTTGGCTCTGTGTAAGTGATAGGGAGGCTAACTGACTGGTGCCTTGACCCAGGGTCAAGAGGAAAAAGAAGAGGCAAAAGCAGGAGAAACAAGGAGAAGCGACACTGAGAAGAGCTCGAAGTTGATATATGATGCTGGTGCTACTTAGGCCAGTGCTGCAGACCCCACAGCCAGCCACACTACATACATATGACTTCTTTTATATTTCATTAAATAACTGTGTATTTCCCTCCTTGTTGTGTGTGACTGTTATAACGATCAAGCTACCCCCAGGCCATTCATATCTTCAGTAAAATTTTCTATCACTGAACACATCAACGCTGTAGACAACACCATCAAGTTCACTCAGGAGGATGTCACAGGGAAATGTTTGGCTTTCTTGGGCAGTGCAGTACACAATGGGGAAGGCAAGAGCCTCAACATTAAGGTGTACAGAAACCCCACACACACTGAGCAGTATTTACTTATTGACACCACCCTCTGGAACACAAACTGAGAGTAATCAGAACCCTACACGCCCTGGCAGAGAGCGTGTCTTCCAGGACAGAGGGGAAAGAGAAGGAACCTAAACTTATCAAGGAGTCACTCAAAACATGTGTCTATCCAAAGTGGTCATCCACCAAATGATCCAAATAAACAGGCACAACGGACAAAGAAGAAAAGGCCAGACGGAATAACATTGTCATTCTATGTGTTGCTGGAGTGTCTGAAAAGCTCAGGAGGATCTTCAATAAATACAGCATCCCAGTACATTTCAAACCCAACAACACACTTAGACAGAAACTGGTTCACCCCAAGGACAAAACACCCAGACACAAACAGAGCAATGTAGTGTCTGCAGTCAATTGCAGTGAAGAATGTACAGATCTGTACATAGGAGAGACCAAACAACAGCTCCACAAATGCATGGCACAACTCCACAGGAAGACTCAGCAGTCCATCTGCACCTCAAAAACAAGGGCCACTCCTTTAAACCTATGGGATAACCATGACCATGTTTACAGTGCAGAAAAATGGGCACGCTCATGTTCTACTTTGGTCTAGGCCCCAAGCAGGCCATACTCTGTGCCTTCAGCATGCCCGACTCCACCACTGGACACTTTATGCATTAAAAGAGTGCCTAAAATGAGTGAATAAAACCTTTGTAACTCATATTATTATAGGTTTTTGGTAGTGGCAGAGTGTGGAGGCAGAATGGAAAGGGAGAATGGGACAGTCAGTGCATTTACACTCAGTTAAGAAAAGAAACCAGGTTTTAACAAGTTTACATGCTCTTAAGGGATCTGATTATTGGAAATCTGCATATATTATGCAGCAGAAGAGTAATCTAATTCCTCCTCTACCTTGGACTTATTTTAGAAACATGGTTCACATATTATAACTGTACAGAGACAGAGGAGACTGTTTCTTGATAACGTATGTTGTGTCTATGAGCTGACCACTTAGAGAGAAAAAGACCGGCGCTCTTTTTCACAGTGCCAACTGAGCGAGTTAAAGAAATACATGGTCAAGTGATTAATTTAGACACGAGAGGGCACTTTGTATATATTTCACTTTTAGTTGCCATTTACTTGATTTAAAAACAAGGCAGCAATGATTCCCCCATTCATGCAGCTGCTCCTCTCAGCTGGTAGTAAAGGGGTGTCTGCAGCATTTGCGCTCTTGTACAAAGCTGATTAGAAAATGTTGCATGTATTTACACAGCGGGGTAATCACTTCTCTCTGGGAGAAGTCTACCTGGTGAAACCAGGTTTCCCATTTACATGACAGTTTAGAAAGCCAACTGTAGGGACTGGAGCTGAGTGAGATGAAGACCTTTGGGATTAGACAGTGATTGGTCAAGAGGTAGGTGAGCGCAAGATGCTGGCACTCACACACACTCAGCAGACAGAGGTAAGTTAGGCTTAGTAAAACACATGCACAGAATATTTCCCTCAGGTCTTGTTCCACACTTATTGACAGGACCATCCAACAAAAGGTGTATTTCGCAATAAAAGTACTCTTCAAAAAAAATTCTCAGTCCAAATTACAGCTTCCTCAAAAGGTGATCAGAGTGAGCAGAGCAGACAGCCAACTTTAGGCAGGTGCCCTGTCAATGAATTGGGGTGGCACGGGTCTGGAAGCAGGCATTGACAGGCTTGTTTATAGAGACATGAAAAGCAAGGTGGATTCTGAGCATGACTCATCTTTAAAGCCACAGCGCTCAGAAAGTTGGCAGTGGGGGATGGTTCAATAAGTTCTTCTCCATGCTAGGTGACAACGTCACACCAGTGCAAAAGACAGATGGGTACATTTGGGATAATACCACTCCTTGCTCCTACTGCTATTTCAGGTGGATAAGCCTTGGGCTGCTTTAGGGGACCAATAAAATTTCCTTTTAACTGATTTTAATTGATGGAGTGGGCAGCAATGGAACTGTAATTTATGATGAACCTGCAGTAGAAACTAGCAAAGCCTAAGAATCTGTGCAGCTGCTACTGGTTCATGTGAGTCAGCCACTCACTGAGGCTTTGCACCTTAACTGGGTCCGTCTGGAAGCTTTCTGAAAACACAATAAAACCAAGGAATGACATGGTGTTTTTTATTCTGCTTTCACATAAATGTGGCTCTGAAGGAGACGTTGGATCAAGGTCTCTGACGTAGCATGTTCTTTCAGAGAGTGGAAAAAGACCGAGATATCATATGATCATATCTCTTAAGATGTCATTTACCAGGTTTAGAATGAGAGCGGGTGTGTTAGTGAGTCCAAAAGGAGTGCCTAAATACTATAATATACTAAATGTAGAGTCCAGAGGGGGAGTAAAGGCCGTCTTCCAGAATTTCGTATGTGCAGTGGTAAGCACTACACAGATCCAGTTTGGTGAAAATGCAGGCTCCTTGAAGAAGTTCAGAGGAGATGAGGGGTAACAGTTATATATGGTGATTTCACTATGAGCTCAGTCATGATGCTGTCTTTTTTGGCAACAAAGAAGAAATCCACTACTGGTGGGGGGAGGAGGAGGGTCTGATCAGGCAGATTGTAAGACACATGTTGATTATGCTAATGATAAATTCCCATATGCACAAACCTTCTTAAACAAGTGATTTACAACTACTGTGTGTAATTAAGAAACTTTCTAGAATTGTCTTAAAAAACTTGTAAAGAACTTATGAAGAAATCTGACAAAGAAAAGTCAGAGAAATATGAGAAGTGCTGCTGTCAGGATGTCAGATCCCTTCAATCAAAATAGGTTTTGGTTCTAGTGTCTGTAGGGACTCAGCAGCATTATAGTCAATGTACAAAGTTGTGGTTGGTCATTGACATTTTTTCAGTCTCTGCTGTTGTTTTGTACAGCAGGTCTATTCGCAGCTCCCCTTTTTACACAATTTCTTTCAACAAACTACAGGTATAACAAGTGGGAAGACAAGTGCGAAGACGTTGGTGAGATGCTTCTTCTATTCTTAGTCTCTTCAAATCACACTTTCTATTTATATTTATGCAAGTCTAAGCTACACTGTACTACTCTGATATGTGTGCATCCTGTAGAGACATTTCATTTATTTTATTTTTTTATTTATTTCACCTTCTAGTGTGTTGTTTCTCTAATGAGATAATTTTACTTAGTGGCATTGGACAATAAGACCAAATTAATTTTGCACGATTTAAAATTAGCTGGTGAATTGGTAACAGGTGCCAAATTCTCAACCTACTCGAAAAGAAGGTCTTTCAACATTTAGAGCACAGAACATTGTGAAAAGACTCAAGGACTCTGGGTTAATCTCAGAACGTACAACCACAGTTGAATGTGTGTAGCCTACAAGCCCTCAGATGGCAGTGCATGAAAAACCATCATGCCTTGATGAATATGGGTTCAGGATTTGTCCTTTAACACAGTCCACAGCTGCATTCAGAAATACAACCTGAACCTCATCTCTAACCTATTCTGTGCAGAAACACAGCCGACTTCTCTGGGTTCGAACTCATGTCAGTGGAAACATGTTCTGTGGTCAGACGAGTCCACATTTCAGCTTGTCAGGAAAAACAGATGTCTGACCATCCAGACTGTTTTCAGCAAAAAGTGCAAAAGCCATTATATGTGATGTATGGGGGTGCATCAATGCCCACGGCAGTCAGTGAGTTGCAGTGTGAAGGTACTGCAGTGGAATCCAGTATAGTATATTGGAATTTGAGAAGGATGTATGCTGCTTTGAAGTCAGTGGGTATTTCATGAGGATAATGCCATGCCTCAGTCTGCTAGCGCTACAGCAGTGTGGCTTCATAGACACAGCGTGTGCATGCTAGACTGAGCGGCCTACAGAGCACATCTGTCTCCCATTGGAAATGTATAGAGGATCACAAAGAGGAGAATCAGACAATGGCAACAACAGAGTGCTGATCAGCTGAAGTCTTGTATCCAGCAGAAACTGGTAAGCATCGCAAAGTGATGGTAAATGTCTGAACTTTTTTTTCAATTTAAAGTTGCAGTAACTTTAAATTTACTTCTTTTTATGACATACATTTGTTTGCTTTGTACATTTGGCAGGAATTAAATGTCAAGTGAATTCACAAATGAAAGATTTTAGTTTTTACAGGGTTTTTACGGGGTTTGTCAGTATTGTTTGAAATCATTTAAACCTCATTTCACATTGCCTTGTTGCCTAAAACTTTTGTTGTAGACAGACTTTCTAGTAGAGGTCATATACCCAGTGCAATTGTGATCCTATTCATTCCGTTTGAAGAGAAAATAACATGGCATTCTTTAAGCCACTAGATTTTGATTTATGGGGAGGAATGATCTCACCACTTTAGCAGAATTGTTCGCACCATTTCCACAAAAGTGCCATAAAAACACAAGAAAAGGGACCACATAGATGTTTTTATCTATTTGCAACGAGTGATTTAAACAGCGAGATGCATTTCAGTGTGCTATATATTTCTGCTCATGTCAGGCTTTTTGTTGGGCTCCCTGGCAGGCAATTTATACCCCTTTTGTCCCTGGAATGAAGCAGCAAAGTAGACATAAGTGGATCTATGCAATATGTCAAGTTTTGAAAACACCCCTATTTTTAGGGATCTCAACAGACCTGTAAATTTTCACCAAAAAAAGTGTCTATTCTCTTTGCAACTCCTGACAGAGAAATATTTGAGTCTGTACTCGTATTGCACGTAAGAATAGATCCAGTTAAATTCCATGAGAGGTGATAATGTCGCACATACACATATGCACTATCACTGCTCCAGGACTGCTGCATGCATTTACTGGTGTGTGAGAAAGGTAAATACAGCCAGAGGTCTTCCTGACTCAGAACTGACCAGGACCTTACAATTTCTTATCATCCTTTGTGTTTTACTGCTGTGCTAAGTTAGTGTCTTCAGCCCACACACAACTCTGCTGTTCTCAACTGAGGATTGAGGAAGAGACACACACACACACACACACACACGCACACACACACGCACATGCGCTACATTGCTCCACAGTGAAGAATCACTGAAACAGAGATGAAGGTCAGAAAAATTAGAAGATTACTCAGCTGTGTACAAAAGACACGCTCTTTAATCCTTGACATTATGAAACAGTTTAGATGCAACAACAAAAATCTGATAAATCATGAAAGTAATCCTATTTCTGAGAGACATTAGGAAAAAGGCTGTGTTTTAATGAAAAGTTAAACAAGGCGTCCAAATAAAATGCAGATAAAATGTATTTTAATCAAACACATGATTTATGTGCCACAGCAGAAAACTGACATTTACAAGAATCCGTCTCTAATGAATAATTAAATTTAACTGTTGATTTATGGGTTTATTTGGGCAAGATGAACTGAAACTATCACCACTTTAGAAAAAAAAGTAAAGTACACACCACATGCACAGTGGAGCCAGTTTATTTTTACTGACAGTCTCAGCCAATGTGATTGCGTGTTGCTGTATATGGGTTTCTTGGAATGATGCGTGAACGATGGGAGCTGTGACTGACTTCATTCTGGTTCATTTCCAAACTAAGACATTAGTTAGAAAATGGTTTGAACACAGGAAGCATCATATTTCTGACCTGCATCCCTACTTCTAGTACATACAACTTCATACATTACTATAGCCACTAGAAGGTTTAGTCACTTGACTGTAGACATGCACCCAGTTATTATCACTTAGACACATTCCTACAGACAGAGGAGTTATTACAATAAAAAAAACAATGGACAATAGACACATACTTGTATAGCTTTGAATAGTTCCAAGAAAGTGGTTGATGTTTTCTACTCAGCAGGATTTAGCAGCAAACACTACTATTGCACACTAATTCTGTCATAATAACAATGGTGTATCCATTCATTCATTTAATTTAATGTAGCACTTATTAATTATTATGTGAGTGATATAAACTGCTAAAAGTTATTCAGTACAGACTGACAGCCATAAAGCACCAGAGAGAGGAGTTCATATTTCCTGGGTATATACATCTAACAATGCCTTTACTCACCTGTAATTACAGCAGAGACACATTAACACAACATGCCATCTGTGTCACTCCAAGCATTTCACAACAGAGCAGGATCAACATTCAGTCTGGTCTTGTATATTAGAGCTAGGTAGCTATTTTAACGTCCTCTAATGTGTTGATTTGGTGGATAGTAATGAGCTAAAATGTTGTAAACACATTGTGAATGTCCTGCAATAATTGTTGCTAAGTCAAAAATATAACAGATGTCAGCATGTTACTTCAGGAAAAATGTGTCATCTCCTTAGTCCACTAGTCCACCATTGTTGGAAAATAACTCTCATAAAGCTAAAACCAATGCAGCCTAAAGCAAGAGTTCTGCAGTAAAACACACCTCCGTGAATTCCCTAATGTTCATTTTTGTGCTGTTGAGGTCTCAGTTCCAGCAGGTTGGCTGCCTTTGAGTGTTTGAACTGATATGTACACACAGCTCTCAGATTATGTGGTTTACAGTGTTTTTCAGTGGTCCTTGAACTCCGTCTGCTGCTTTTCCTCCACTCTGCGTCACCTGCCTGTTCCTTATGGATACAGCCTCCATCACCTTCAAGCATTTAGGCCCCGCTATAACATCCAGTCATTATCTGGCAGCTTATTGCTACAATAACACTCTGTGTGATTAATGGGCACAAAGAAAAAAAGTGACATAATGTGTGCTCATTTCTGCAAATAGTAAAGTCCCTTCATATGCAGGGCTTTGCGGTTGACTGAGAAAACTTAAGCAATTAAGGCCCTTCAACTTATCATGCCTAACATGAAATGTAATATAATGTGCTGCAAGTGTGTGTGTGTGTGTGTGTGTGTGTGTGTGTGTGTGTGTGTGTGTGTGTGTGTGTGAAAGAGAGAGAGAAGTGGGTATGTCCCCTTTGCTGTACCTCACTGTGTATTCCAGATGTTCCATACAGTGGTTGGTATAGAAGCACTTGGCTCCAGACGTGTGTTCCATAACTGGCAGGTTAAAAC
>OMLM01006557.1:8172-48244 GCA_900302695.1 Helostoma temminkii | reverse complement strand
GAAAGTGCTTTCTGCTACTTTGTTGAGTTAGCCTACCTGCTGCTTCAATACTGTTGACAACTTAGCTTTTCATTGCACTTATTTTTATTTATTTATTTCTATTAATCCTAAGTATGAAATGTATTCAGAAAGTGAGCTACAGTAAAAGTACAGACAGAAAACACTTTTACTGAACTTGTGTAAAAAGGCCAGTTTGTGAACTGTCTTAATTTTATGTGATAATCAAACCTAGTCAACTGCATAGCTTTCTCTCACCCCAACTGGCTGAGGCAGATGGCCGCCCGCCTTGAGCCTGGTTCTGCTGGAGGTTTCTTCCTTTCTCAAAAAGGGAGTTTTTCCTCTCCACTGTTGCCTAGTGCTTGCTCAAAGGGGGATTTGTTGGGTTTTCCTTATTATTTAGTTGTATTGTAAGGTCTTAAACCTTACATTGTAAAGTGCCTTCAGATGACCTTTGTTGTGATTTGGCTCTATATAAATAAACTTGAATTGAATTGAATTGCATAGCACCTTTCTTTCATTCACCATGTTGCATTGAACTGCTCTCTGTTGAACCAGAATCACATCTCGTCATGGTTGGCATGTGTATATATAGCATAATGAGTTTCTGTACATGTATCTTTAATGTATCGGATGACTGACAGTGTATCACGATACGCATCGTACTGACCTCTCACCAGAGATTACCCAACCCCAGCAGTGATTGCTTATTTTAAATTACAGGCTAGAAAGTGTTAGTAAATGTGTTAAAGGGATTACTTTGCCTCCAGCTATGCCCACCAAACCAAAGAACAAAAAGGGTCTTTTGTTTAATGATAAAGAAACAATTCTGAATATGTCAGTGAATACACATAAAAATTATGAATGCCTGTTAATGACTGTTTCTGCTGCTAGAGCAAAGAGGAGAGGACAGAGAGGAGTAGTTACTTACTATTATTATCTCCTGTACAATAAAATACAGCATTAATCATCATTGTGTTGTTATTTAGTGAGAAACTGTCCCTCAGTTTGTTACAAACTGGAACGACCCATTAAAGTCCGAAACAAATGGAAATGATTTACCTGATCTATAAAAATATAAATTGCTTTTTATTATTTATCACTTTATTGTAAACTATTATGTCCCTGATGGGATGCTGTATAAAGTATTGTAATTGTTTTCTTTTGAGAAAAATCAATGATTGATTGTTTTGAAGTAATGATTAATAGGGAAAATGCTTTTCTGTATAGACACATTAAGAGCACCCAGTGGAGGAGATGTCTTCACTCTTTCTCCACTCTGTTGGATTTAACTTTGTCATACTGCAAAACCCAAGCCAAGCCCAAAGTTACAGTATTTGCCATCTACCTGAATTGTTATTTTTTTGCATTTGTCGCACTTTTATGATTCAGATCATAAAGAAATCACTTAAATAGAAGCTGACTGACAAAGTGAAGCACATTAAACTGCAAACTGCAAAGAACTACAAACATCACTTGCCCCAGTTAAGATCAGTGTTCATGATTCAACAAAAAGAAAGAGAGTTTTAAGGCAAAAGCCACTGTTGACCAAAAAAAAACCCCACAAAAGCTGGTCTCAGATTTGCCGAAAAAATCTTGATTATCCCCAAGACTTTTAGGTAAATATTCTGGACTGATGATGGTCTTGGGCTGCTTTGCAGCTTCAGGACCTGGACAGCTTGTCATAATTGATGGAGCCACAAATTCTGCACTCTATCAAAAAATAATGAAAGAGAATGTCTGGCCATCATTTTGTGACCTCGTGCTCAAGTGCACTTGGGTTACGCAGTAGGACAATGTTCCGAAACACACCAGCAAGTCCATGTCTAAATGACTCAAACAAAACAAAACAAACAAACAAAAAACTTAATTACGTTTTAAGGTTTTGGAGTGGCCTAGTCAAAGTCTGGACCTAAATTCGATTTAGATACTGTGGCATGACCTTAAACCGGCCACTAGTGCTCAAAAACCCTCCAATGTGGCCGAATTAAAACAATCCTGCGATGAAGAGTGGGTCAAAATTCTAACACAGATGTAAAAGACTCATTGGCAGTTACCATAAACACTTGATTACAGTTGTTTCTGCCAAGGTTTGTATTAACTTGGGTTATCTTTGTGTAGTATTAAAATTTGACTTATGATCTGAATTATGTAAGTGTGACAAATAAAAATCAGGAAAGTGGCTGATACTTTTTCACGGAACTTTAGCTGAATGACACACTAATCGCACCCCTGCTGATTGTAACTAACATATTTTTAAGTTCTGGTTTGGCCTCCACCAACTCCTGAGGGCATATCTGACCCTTCAGTTTATTTTCTGCTATGTTCACCAACTAGCCAACTTTATACATTTGATTGGCAGGTAGTACACAGTTAACTTCCTCTTTTAAGCTCCATATCACAGAGCTGGGTTATCAGTAAATCTAAGAATATTACACCAGTAGAAAAATGTGTGGTAGTTTGGGAGTGCTGCACCATGGCATTTTGTTGCTGTGCTCAGCGAAGTGCACAGAGTTCAAAGTTCACTGTAGCTGACCTTTGACTTCTTTGTGTTGTGAAATACCCAAGTGGCCAGTAGAAATGAGGCATTCAGCAATCACATGAGACACAGTGGACGAATGCCCAATGTATACCTAATAATGGAATAAATATTTGTAAATGAAGTAGTTAGCTGAAAAGGTATAGCTTTCATAAACAATATTTTATCATTATACAAGCCTGCTACAGTCACTACACAAATTTTGAAAATTCCACTTTTCCTTGTTTACTTCCCAGCTCCACTTCTCACCTCCCGACTTTCGACTCCACTCCTTTCAGCTTTATGCTGAGTTTGTATTTTTTGAGTACAGTGTTCCTGTCACGGGGGAGCGTCAGCATGTCTCTTCACTTGATATGCATTAGATTTTCTACACTTTCTGGCAGTTATCTGAACCAAACTCAATATGCTGCTGGGGGAAATTGAGTGCTAAGGCCAGCAGAGAGAGTGTAGTTTTTGGCGGCTTTTTAAATGCATTATAGTATTCTATTATGGTCTCGATGGAGCATGCTTGGCAGCACGAGGCCACAGAGGTGTTTACTGGAGCGACAGAAAAGGGGGGAAGCTTAGCAAACCATGGTGCCACTGTAATACAAGATCTCTTCACATCACAACATTTTAATATAACCTGCTTACTTGTTGAAACTGTGCATGGGAGAGCAAGCAAAATGAAGATATTAATGCACCATCCTTATAATGCATGAGGAATTCACAGTGTTTATAGGCACTGCATTGACATGGATAGACATGAGCTATTACGTTTAAGTGAAGTTTACAGTTCTAAAATGTATAAATAATGCTCAGTAATCATGCTGTATTTAGTGGTAAAGCTTATGATGGTTGTCTATTGATTGAGTTCATTCTGCAAAGAAATATAATAATTGGCAGATTACCATGAAAGTTGCTGAGCACATTCCTGCTTCACACTCTCTTGATTTTAATGACCAGTATGTCCTTTCTTCTCACACATCCTCAGGAATCAAATCCACATTAGCCACAGTAGTAAAGCTCTAAAAGAGTGTTCCAGCCAATTTTACTTTTATGTTTGGGAAACTCAAATTTGTAAAAATTATGGTTTAAATCAGTACAGTCGGGGCATTTATGGTGATGATGATGATAACAAAACAGACATACATAGGCTCTTTGTGTCTGGTACATCTTTCAGGTTTTTCTTTTTAGCATCCACACTTTGCTATATTTGTAGTGTCTAAGCCAAACCTGAGAAAACCTGGTAACAGGAGCTAGAGGGATCCTAATCATTAGGATTGATGGATTTTCCCTACACATCTGTTCTGCTGTTGGGTGGTTTCAAGGCATAGATCCTATTAAACATACTATATAAGCCACTAGCAGGCAGTTCAACACTTAGTGACCAATTTCTCAGTATACATTATACGCAGACTGCTGACTGTAAATTCCTGAAATCATTAATATAGGACAGAAGATTTGCATGTATGCTACACATGAAGCCACAGGCAAATAGCTTATCTTAGAACTAAAGCCGAAAATAGGGTAAAACAGCTAACAAAAGCCACATAATCTATTATTTACTAATAACACAGATGCTTTATTAATCCACTTGCCCCCCAGCCCCAAGGGTCAGGGGTACAGTGGCTTCACCAAGGACACTTTAACATGTGGCCAGGCATTGGGTAGACTGGGAATTGAACGCACAACCCTGGTGTTGCCCTACTAATTGCGCCACCGTCGCCCTAATAAATTAGCAGAGGATGGTTTCGAGCCATCGACCTCTGGGTTATGGGCCCAGCACGCTTTTGCTGCACTACTCTGCTTACAGTCACGGCAGATGGGACTTGAACCCACAATCCCTGGCTTAGGAGGCCAGAGCCTTATCCATTAGGCCACTGGGGCTTCAATTTAGCACATTGTATATTAATGTGCAGAAACCAAAGTGTAGCCAGGTTCTTTGTCCCTTTCTTTGTGTTAAGCTAATTAGCGCTAGCAACACTCGTACATTCATATTTCTCCCTACATAATTTTTGTATTAAGTGTTAAGTATTAAATTTCTCATATCACTCCTAGGGGGAAAAAAAGGCAAATGCATATATTTTTCAAGATGTGAAACTATTATGCTTAATTGAAGCTACTTGAGCATTTTTAATCTCGTTATTTTAGACTGTGAGCCTGTGTAGTACTCTGCAGACATAACATTTTTACATGATGTCAGTTTAAATTAGCTCCACCATCCATAAAGAGAAAACTGATGACTGCAACGTACAGCATCGCTACATGTTTAATATGCTGTATGTTAACCTGCCAATATTGGCACAAAAACACAGCAGCTCTTATTACATGCCCAATTCCCAGTCGTGATGAAAAATGGTTTCAATCTATATTTCTTGGCTGAAGCATATCCTAAGGAACAGCGAGCACAGAGACTAAAGTAATGTGACAGGTGATAAAAGAGAACTGTGCAAATCAACTGCTGGTGGAAGATTACTTTGTACTTGCTAGAAATGCCATCTCACTTTTGTGCTTTATTTTTCCCCACTGTTGTCAGTGTGTAATTTTTAGTATTTTAATTAATGTATACTGAGGCGGACAAGTCAGTTGGTATAGCTTTTATAGCAGGATGAGCATCAATAACGTGATATCTACAATAAAAACCAAAGTGTTGATATAGTTTCAATGTGTTCACTGAAAGTAGAATTTTGTCAGTTTGAATATGTCAAACTGTCTTTCTATAGATGTTTCATTTTGTGTTTTTATAAATCCCCATTTCAGTGTCCGATGCCCAGTCAGAGATGAGAAATGGTTTTCAATTTGCGTTTCATAGCTAAAACAAACCCCAGGCAGCAGCAGGAACATGAATGTCATATAGTTACTTGACAGGTGACCTAACAGAGCACTGCTTAATCAACACACTTACTTGTGATATCACCTCTCCCTGAGCTTTTTGTTATCCTCGGAGGTGACAGTGTGTTTTTGTTTCTGCGGTTCTGGTTCTTGCATTTTTAAACTCACCTTTTCGTGTCCTTCATTGAATTTAGTAAGTTATCTTTATCCAGATATGTTACCTGCATGTCATTTTCTTTCCCAAGTTTTACCTCTTCCATTACTGTGTTGCCTGTCCACACCCTCTCCCCTCTTTAATTTTCATACTTTGTCATTTTAACTATTCTCTCCACTTACCTCTTTCTCACTATATGCCTTTGACGACAGGTTAGCTGACAGATGTGTGTAGAGAATAACTTACTTACTACTGACAACTCTGGCACTCCTCTCATCTGTCATAGTGACTGTCTGAATATCTGTGTTTGAGAGAGAAGAGACAGAGGGAGACAGAGAAGTCCCAGGATAGGGTACCAATCACTTTAAAGGCTTTAGTTTCTTTTGTCATTATGAACTGTCCATGTATTTAGCCATTCTTCATTGCTTTGTTTACCATCTGAGTTTGCAGGTAGGCAAAGATGTGTGGCTCCAGGAGCACACAAGCTTCTTTCTGCAATTCTTTCTAGCAACTAAAAAACATAATCAGATTTCCTTGTTACCTGCTAAGGAAGCAGATATTACTAGTGTTGGGCGACAATTTTTTTCACAACTCTTCTCCATGTTGGTTTTTAGGGCTATTTTGCAAGTTACTGAACTTCACAATTAAACTAGTTCCCCTGCTGTAAAAAGTACAGCCTGACAAGGTCAGAGAACAGAACCAGAACAGAAAAAATAACAAGGGTGCTTTCACACCTTAGTGCATTTGCTTTAGTTCAAATCAGTTGATGAGTTTGTAAATTTCTCTTTGGTTTGTTTTGTTTTCACACTGAGAAAAATGTGTACCAGCACACGTCGACACAAAACGTTGTCTTTGCATTTTGGTTAGATGTGTCTACGTGGGGACAAAAAAAGTAAATACAGGAGGAAGGTCCTGCGTTGTGGACTACTGCATGTTTCTGTGATAGGGGAGAGACAGTTTTGTGATGGAGGTTGGTTTTTGCCCTGGTGATTTTTTTTTTTTACAATCCTTGCATTTACCACTTCAGGCAAATCATACAGTTTGAAAATGAAGTGTGGTTGCAGCTGGAAAACAACATTGATGTCCGGGAGTTGCCGAAGACACATGGCAAGAAAATACAAGACATACAAAACAAGACATATCATTAAATTAAAATCTGCCCATAATCAAAAGGCCTCAAGTCATGTGATTCACAGCCTTTGGTGCTGTTTTGGTTTAGTATGCTTTCTCACCAGGAGGACCACACCAGAGTTCGTTAGATTATGCGGATCAAGACCACCTAATTCTGGAGGTCTCTGTGTGGTTGCACACTCCAGTGCGGTTACAACGAACCACACCAAGAGGGAAAATGAACTAGAGTTTGAGTCAAACGAACCTAAGCCTGTAGGTGTGAATGCACCCTTAAATTCATCCGCTCATCCATTGTCTGTCACTGTCACCTGTGTGACCACACAACTACTTTGTTCGTTTTGCTGCAACTCTCTGTTAAAGCTGGAGGGAATGATTAGGCTACTTTATAAAGCAACAGTGGCAGTAAAACTGTATGTTACATTATGATGGTTAAACTAACTCTGCCGTGTTGTCATATTATGCTGCCACCTACTGCCCAGTGGGAAATATAAGGTACATCACGCTGCAGTTCTTGTTGGATATAGGCCATAAAACTGCAACTGATAGAATGTAACTGTAGCACAATACAATAATGTTGTAAAGGCAGGTCGTAATCACCCAAGATCTAATGTCGTTATATCGCACACAACTACTGCATACTGGCATCAAGTTTCCAGAAATGTTATGTTAATGTTGCTCTCATGGTATTTTCATAAGGTGATAATACTGTGATAATATAGTGTTGACAGCGCTGCGCCTAAGTGGCCAAAAAAGAAAAAACTTTAAACCAAATGAATGTGAATTTAAAGCAAACGGTGTAATCAGGTGATGGATCATACATTAGAAGAAGTAGGTAGTAGGGTGGCATGTGATGAGCTGGTGACTCTTATTTGTCCATGGTGTCTTCGGGGGGTCATTATTGCTCAGAATGAGCTGTTTAACCCTGGTGTAGCTCTCAGTGGGGCACTTTAATCCGGATCTTTTAAGGTTACAACAAGAGGAAGGGCATATTAGTTTAGTTGCATAGTGCTTTTATCTACACTTTAGGTTACTTTATGTACAAATTGTTAAGTGTATTTATTATATTTACAATATAGATTCTGAGTCAGATTAACAAACATGAAAGAAAGGGGCAGGATAATGGTAGCAACTGCAGGTGGATGCTACAACCTGGTGTGGATCTAATGCCGGAATTGGTCAGGGCAGGAACTACCATTAGAAACAGCAATAGCACATAGCAGACAGAAAGTGTGTGTGTTGGTAGCACAAGAAACAGAGTGGACACGGTCCTCATCTAAACACTGATCGACTGTGCCAAAGCTTCACAGAGTAGCTTTATGTTAATTCATTATCATACAGTAACATACATGTAATACACTTTTACATGTACAATGCATTGTACAGTTCAAAGTCTGTAATTTAGATGATAATTGCCGAGCTTTCCATTCTGCATAGCGTGACCTTTGTCCATAATGACTCCTGTCTGAGTTCTAATGAGCAAAATAGTCAAGTGGCTAGTACTCCTCAGCTGGTTGGTAGAATCATGGGATGACTTACAGGGCCTTTGGGACTTCCAGACCTAATTTTGAAACCTCTGTGCCAACCATGCGTCATGTTGTGAGAAGTTAACAGTCCAGGAAGTGAAGGTCCACTGGTTCAGACAGGCTCTCATTATTCTGTAAAGGGCCAGAGGAACTGAGTGGATGAGCCGCATCTTCTCTGTGAAAGATAGGAGGGTCAACTATTCTTCCACAGGGCTGTAATCAAATCCCATTTTGTACTCCCACTAAATTACACAGTGTTGCTCTGCCAACCAGTTTGATGCTATTTTGTATGCAAGGAAAGACATCTAGGTGCTGGTATGCGTGTTCAAGCATGCATTCATTCTTGTAAGAATATGTGAGGAGGCAGGTCCAGTTCTTTAGTAAAAATATACATTTGTTTGTTTCCCTTATTTACAAAATCCAATCTTTAAGATTTGGCTCCTGCCCTGCTCCCATCAGCTTCAAGTCCTGACATGAATACTGATGCAGCTTTGCTTTGCCACATCCATGTTCACATTACATTTCATGTCAGCCATCATGCTCTAACTAAAATTTTAATATTTTCAATTGCTGCCAAATGTGCTCTTGCTAGTTTAATCACAGGGTAGAAAAGACAAAATCAGCATCTTCACACAGTCTGTGGCACTGGTTAATGTAGAATTCAATAAATACAACAAGGTATTGTTTTGATCAACATTTCAACAACATTCTTCAAATTTAACCTGCACATTGTTTTCCATTGTACCATTTTCAAAATGAAATAGTTTAAAGTTACCACAGGATACATTCTAAATGAGTTCTTGAAATGAATATTAGCACCAAATCACAACAAATGTTATTATATTGTTAAGTAATATAGCACTTTTAAAATATATTTTAAAAAAGTAAAATAACCAAGCATAGTCTTTTGATGCTGATTGCTCAGGTTTTTTTCTGAATAACCTGGTGACTTGCTGGTTAGTACCAAAGCAGCTTCAACTTGGTGTTTGAATATCTCTGCTTGTGCAGTAATGTTTCCTCATACATGACTTGATTGTGACTAATTTGGCCATTTGTCTCTATTTGTCCCAGTCAATTATATGCTGCTTTGATTAATTACCGAAGTGAATGTATGATGTGATTGATTGAGCACTGTCACCTGTATGGATGAACAAAACAGATTCTGACACATCTCCCAAATCAAATTACTGACTGAAGGGTCACTCCCATAAAGCTAAGAAGTGCACAAAATAGCAGAGGCTGAGACATCCTGACCGAAATCCCAACTATACATGAAGCTCCGTAAACACTGGGTAATCCATTCCACATATTAAAACTCTTTTTGTTCCTACTGTTTTATTTAGCCATTCTGCTGCCTAAGTGCTATCCATATTCTATGACAGGACAGGGAGAACGTTTTTATTCCCTGGCTTTTAATTCAGCATGAAGACTCTGTGTTTGTTCCTTTGTTTTATTCTTTTGTTTTTATTGTCTTGTCTTATCTTATTTATTTTTCATTGTTTTAAGTATCATCTTAATTGCTTGTTTTTCTTTTGGCTAGTTGTGTACAGCACTTTGGTCAGCTAAGGCTGTTTATAAAGGGTTAAAAACTGTAGCTTCTTAAAAAAAGCCTCAGTGCAGAACTAAGGTAATCCTGACTCAGACTTAACAGAGCTCCCTCAGAGCCACAGAGGACACTGTATAGATATTTTTACAGGCTGAGTAATGAACCTTGTGACGAATAAACTGAGCTTCATGTGTATAACAGGTAAAGTGCCTCTGTCTAAACTGTAACCTCACCAATTAAATGTGTGACCTTCCCTGTGTAATACAGCATCTCTGCTCTGTTTCTCTAAAGGGTCATATTGTACTTCATAAAATACAAGGTTGCATTCTTTTTCTGTAGGTATGTCGTGAATGGTTTTTGCGAAAAAAACAAAAAAAACAAAAAAGATCTTCTTTTCAGTTTTTAAATGTGATGCACATCTGTGCTTCGAATGAGTTTATTAAAATGTGCTGGAACAATGTAAAATGTGTAGAGTGTGATTTTATATTTGCTCTTTCTACTTGCCTTTCATAGCTTTGAATATTATAGAATATGAAGGTTATTCGTTCTTAATAACTGTATTATGTTATTGTAATTGTAAGTGCAAGAAATTCAAAGTTACAGTCTGAAGCGTGTTTACTTTTTAAGTGTGATTATTTACTATTAGGCAATATTGAATTTACATTCATTACTGCAGGCAAATGAGAATGCTTACTGTGCGCGTGTGTGTGCGCATGTGTGCGCGTGTGTGCGTGTGTGTGTGTGTGTGTGTGTGTGCTGTCACCTCTTTGTGTGCAGCAGGTGTTTGTATCCAGTATTGTATATTTGCTTACTTTACTATGTTTGTCTAAATCTACAAGCTCATTTCTTCATATACTCAGATGCCTCTATGAATCTTTATAGTGCACACATACACACACATACTGCATAGTCTTATATGCAGACATATGTACTGTACTTAGACATATGCTTTGTGTGTATGTGTTCTTTCCTCTATTGTAATTTGCAACATAAACAGTGTCCTTGGAGATACTGAGCAAATCCTGAACACATTACTCACTACAGTTATTATTAGTTGTGCTAATGGTGAACAATGAGAATTGTCCATGTGGTGGTGTTCTTCGATCCTGTTAATGTAAATGAATATAAATATGTGCTAAACTGAATATGCTCACTTATTGTTTTGCAAAAACATCCAACAGCAATTTGCCTGAACAGCTGTAAGCATATGAACAGATAAACTTAACCTTCATTGTTGGTAAATCATTGCTTATTAATAATAATAATAATTTTTTCACACATACATACATAAAGATGGCCTTAGTGATTGTGGAGCAAATGGTTAACTTGTCATTATCAGGAATCAGCTATTTTGTCATTTTTTTACCAGTTTATAACAGTGTGTAAAGTGCATTGGAATTGACAGAGTACTTGCATGAATGACACTGCCTCTGACAGGAAGGTATATTGCAGCTTTGATATATGAGTCAGCTGTGTAAATTATGAGAGATGGAAAGAATTTCACCTTGTGTTACTTTAAATTGCTTTGTGACAAATGGTCAGCAAAGTAATCTTTATTTTTGTGCCTGCAGTGGAACATTATCTTATGACTTCAGTTTTTCTTTATTTTAAAAATTTACTTTCTACTCCTGGAACGACTTTTGTCACCTAAATAACTATCACAAGGATAGAAATATCCACCCAACTCACTTAGAAACTTTCTTTTGTACCACCTACTTGCTGCTTCAACTCATCACCCTTTTTTTTCCTGACTCAGGAGTTTAGCACTGGGCCCATATGGAGTGACTAATAGCAACAGACAATTTTTTTTTAATGGGATCCAGTCAAGCACTTTGTAGGGATGAGTGGTCCAGGAGGTATACCTCACACATTAGCCCATCGCCCCCTACCATTTGTTACCACTGACAGGACCCTATGTCGGTGAATTACAGCTAATACACCTGAGCTATGCTCTCATTTAAATAGCAGCTGCTAAAGAGGTTTTCAGTCTATTAAACTGGATAAACGATTAAAGTGTCTCTGCTCAAATGGTGTTCAGCACCTGTGTCTGCAGTTTGTTTACACAGCAGTCACTTCAATTACAAAAGTATAATTATGCTAAAAAGCAGAGAAAAGGCAAAACAAGAGAAAACAAAAGATTGTTTTCTTTTTAGTCGTAGTCATTCTTCTGAGCAAAAAACTTGGTGCAAATATTAACTGTGTATGGCAAAGTGATATAGGGCATTTGCACAGCCCATGAAGTAATAGTTGCATTGTTGTGACTGATTTTGAGTATTATAAGACTATCATAAAACTAGGGTGTAGCATACTACACAGCTAATCGCAATGACAATTTGACTAAATGTGATATTGTTAGGTAAAGTGCTGAATATTATATATACTTATATTTGAAGCGATTGTTCCAATCTTCCTACCTACTGTGCCATGTATTAATCCTTCATACCAATCGTGGACTCTCTTGGGTAGATGTCAATATATTAGTAAAAGCAAATGTTCCCATTTTACAACCAACTAGTTGTAGCAATATTTTACCATTCTTAGTATTGCAGTAGTTTTATGAGTTGTCCACTATTTTGGCCCTGTTTGAAATATTTCACCGTGGAGGATAAAAAACTTCTGTTACTCCTTCACTGTTCCTTTTACGCCAACACGATGTTGACATTTGTACTTTTAAGCAAAACGTTATAACAACTATTTAATAGGGTGACATGAAAGTAAATTAAGTACATCCCACAGTAATAATTACCCTCCTAACTTTTCATCTATTCAAACTTTCAGTACTTGGTTAATGATAGAGTACCTGTAAATCCAGTCCCCTGATCATTAGCCTCAAATGCACTTTGTGTAGCATTTAGCATTAGCATTTTCGCTCAACGCACTGCATGTGCAGTCGTGCACAAGCTATTAACTTTATTTTCCACTAAATGTTAGGGACTACATTCAAAACACATGCACAATATTAAACATATTTAAAGGTTCAAAAAAAGTTCAGTAAGCAGTGCCACACAATACAAATATTAAATTAATGTTAAATCAGATGTCCCAGCCTACAAAACCTGATTCAGAGAGCTGCCAAGGACACACCACTGCAGTAACACAAAATCTATATTCTCCTGTTCCCAAATGTTTTAGGAATTAAACTAGGCTATTGTTCAGTTCTGCAACTGTGTATTACACTTTGAATAATGTATTTGCTCTAATCCAGGAAATTGTTTATCTGTGCCTATGTTAAAATATTCACTTTCCAAAGCCAAGTAAATGGGAGTATGCAAAAAAACACACATTACATAAGTGAATACTAATCAACATGAGTTACTCTAGCAGAGATTGTAAAATTGTAAAATCTGCAGTGAATATGATGTGACCAGTTTGTTTATGTTCCCAGAGGGAGGTGAATCACTTGTGTGTTATCCCTAAAGGAGGCTATGCCGGATTTTCAAAAGAGGGAGAGAGAGAAAAGCTGAAATTCTACCATGGTGAAAAAGACAATGGAAGTCAATGCAAAAAAAAGCATGAGAATCAGTAGAGCAACCCATAAAAATCAAGAAAAAAAGAACAGAATAATAACAGTGACAGAAAAACATTCAGCTGAACTATCCTCCAGTAATCCTCATCTCCTTATCTACATCTTTGTCCCTGTAACCGGTATAAATTAAATACATCAATAAGGGGATACTGGCCTTTACCAGGATTCATATCAGTGTTGAATGTCCCTAATATTCACTATATGTATTGTAACGCCCCAGGAGAAAAGATAATGCAGGCAATCTGACAGGGAAAAAGAATCAGCAGGTTAAGTGGAACACAAGAGAATATATGACAGGTGATAGAAGAGTCATTTGCAGAGGAAATTCCCAGCTCTATTTCACTGTTGATGGATTGTGAATTGAAATCCACCGTCTGATACTTTCTAACCACTGAACTCTTAAATAGTAGTTGGAAATTTGCATGATTTTGCACCATACCTGCCACCATACCAGCAATTTGCATACACTTTTGTTTACTACTCCCTAATGATTAGTATGAGTTCATGTGTAATTTTTCAAGTAGAAATGGAGATTCTGCTTTTCCTCCCTAGTAAAGACCAGAAAGTTAATGAAAATGCTCTTTGAATGCATTGCTTTTTAGACGACAGCTGCTGCATAAGACCTTGGACTGCTGCACTAAACATTCTGCCATCGCCTGTACTGTACTGATGTAAAAACAGCTGATGGGACAAGTGTGATGAGCATGTGAGCCAGTAAACTTGCTTTATGATAGTTTTCAATGGCAAAGTTCCCTCATTCAGGGGGTGAATTGGATGGTAAAACCACCTGGATTGTCTGCCACAGTACAGCATAGTGTTTTAAGCCAACACCTGAAAAGCACTGTTCGTTTACCACATCGCGTGTCAGTGGTTGTTTGCAAGAAAACAACAGATCAGACTTATGCCATGATACACACAAGCAGTAATAAAGTCAAGCCAATTTGCTGCTTATCAATTTTGAACATGGTATGCTGTCAAGTGACAGGGTATCAGATATGAAAATATGTAAATATGCAAGACTGTTCAAGAAAAAGGTACAAGACTGAATGTAACATAAAACAATGTTTGTCGTAACTTTAAAATTCTTATTCATTCCAAAAAATACTACTACTAATAATATTAGTGGGTCTCTTCACTTGTGTGTGCAGCAATACTGTCCATGTATCTGGTGTATGCTGAGAAATCCCTCAGACCCCTCCGTGTGAAAATCTGTCAATCGTCTGAAGGGCTATGTAGTACTCTGCCCAAGCCGAAACAGAAACACTCCATTTGTTTTTTCCTTGCAGTCAGAATCAACTCATGCACACTCTTCAAAATCCTGATTGACTTGTTTAAATCGAAGTTCAAATCAAGTTAATTTTACCTCTTGATGCATTTTGTTTGGTCTGGTAATGTTTTTCATGTTCCTTCGTTTTCTGGGTACAACAATTAAAGTAGAAATGGCTAAACACAAATCTTTATTGATTATTGATAATTATGTCACAGTGTTCGCTGGAGCCATGAGAGTAAAACTGGAGGCAGACAAGTTCACTTCAGCCTTCACTATGTGCCGAAAATATCATCTTGTTACAACGATTGGTGCCAGAACTGAAGTAGTAATGTCTGTAACTGGAATTTTTCTTTCATACCATCTATTACTGACAGTAAATAATAAAGACAGTTGACAGGATTGGACTGGGGTGATTATCATAGTACTTGTGTGTTATTATGCACTATCAGGTGAGGTTAGATGTTGTCTCTGTTAATGCTAGGTAGATTAGTTTCGATCAGTACTTATTTTCCCAAAGGGGAAATTCATGTCATATGTCTGAGGGTGCCTTCACACCTACGATTCCTTTGAATAGAACTCTAGTTAGTTTTTCTTCTTGGTGCAGTTTGTTTTGTCTGGTGTGAACGCAGTAATCACACTTGAGTGTGCACCAAAGCAACCGCACCTCGACTCCCAAAAAAGGAGGTGGTCTCGATTTGCATCATCTAGCGAACTCTGGTGTGGTCCTCCTGGTGAGAAAGCATACTAAACCAAAACGGGACCAAATGCTTTGAATCGCATTTTCTAAGAGCCTTGGATAATGTGTAGATTAGAATTTTTCTCATTTGTACACCAAAAACGTGGAGTTGTGATGAGGTAAAGTGCCTCATAGACATCAGGTCTGATGATATATAATATATATCTTGATATAACTTGATAAACAATACTCAGTGGGACCAACCTGCATTAGCATTCATTGTGAAATTGTCTTTCTCATGTCATACAAACATACAGTATTACACAACACAGGATCTTCTTCCTGTATTTACTTTTTTTGTTCCCATGGTAGCATAATTTGAAGTAACACATTTTGGTACACCTGGATTTTTGTGAAAAGAAACAGAATTAAAAGGAAAATGCTTCAAATTTACAAACTCATCCACTGATTCGGACCAAAGCAAATGCACTAAGGTGTAAAAACACCATAAAAGTTTGCCGTGGTCACCTGACATTAATCAGACGTGGCAAATGAATAACATTAACTTTGTATTACATGTATTATGTGACGTTATGTCCTAAGTAGACAGCTACAAACTATTGTTAGTGTGTTAGCTAACAAATACATTTGTATATCTATGGAATTATTCCTCCTAACATTTGTGCTTTAAGACACAATCCACATACTACGAGACAATAACCCTGCCTGATATGAAGTGTGCAGTAAAATCACAAGCATTTTTTGGTGATCGCCTTGATGCTGATAAGCCCAGTCCTTTTTCTTATTGTGCAACAATAGTTGGCTTTGTTTTCTTACTGGCAGTATAGTTGGTATACGATTAAACTTCAAGATTCAGTATTTACTCATTAAATTGTGGCATCTTACAACACAGTAAGATGCTATCTTCAGTAGTTATAGGCGTCTGATGTCTGACCACAGTGGGCCATCACTGAGTAAGTGTGTAACAGGCAGAAATCCAGTCTCAGTGGTTAATGTTAACTTTTTCAAATAACAATTCCAGTCCTAGATGATGAATGACTGTACATATTCAAAAAAAAGTTGTATTTTATTCAGACACTGTTAAAATATAAGGACAGTGTTAGTGAATGTGTTCAGGGGGTTATTTTGCCTCCAGCTATGATATAGTACTAACATGTTTTGACTCCAATTCAATCCACTAAGTAGTGAATGGGAGTGTGGTATTATTGTGCAGGGTGCAAGTGAGTGAATAAGATTAATACAACAAGTGAAATGAAATTCTTTGACTTGGTCCCAAAAAGTACACATTGCCTCTAGTTGATCCTTTCTTTTGCTTTATCTCCTCCAGTTCTAGGATATGACTGGAAGAATGAATAAGTAGGAGGGAGCTGAAATCCCCCGAGGACCTAAGACGTCAGCCAGATAGAACCAAGATTAAGTAAGCCTTTGTTCTTCACAACAGGATCCACTTCATCAAGTCCAAAGCTTCAATTACCCACCTGAACCTTTATGCAGTGGGAAACAGGTAGGACAAACAGAAAGCTTTGACTTGAACATATTCACCCATGTTGATTTAAGGATTTTATCCAGTTTTAGTTCCTTTATATCTAGTAAAATTAGCCCTGTAAGGGGTGTCAATTTTAGATAAGGAACTTCATCCATTTGTACCTTTTAAGTTGAATAGTTAAAAAGTGATGCTAGAGAAGACAAGGATGTGCAATGTAACTGTCAAAAAATGTTAATTTGCTTTAGTACTTGGAGGTGGAGCCTTTTATTGTTTTATAAGATGGAGTTGCATGTGTTTTCTGATTGCTCCCACAAATCATAAAAAAACATAACTTTCTGCCACTTAGTGGCAGCGTGGCTTTCAGTGCTCACTGTAGCGGTTCTCTTGATGATTACAGTCTCATAGTTGCTACATAGCAAGTTGATTTGGAGTAGTTGTTTGATGGTTGTCCAGTGTTACTAGAAATCTAAAGCTTGGCGCCAGACAACAGGGAGCACTGCTATAGCTGTGTTGAGGTGCTCTAATTAAACATGCTACAAACTTAATCAATACAAAAGTAACACATTTTATAGCAAACTTCCCAATATTTCAGTATAGATGCATTTTACTTTTAGCAGTAAAAGTTAAAAGGTTTCATGGACTGATAAAGTTGGTGAATTTTACTAACAATACCTAGAGTGACCACACAAGTCATGTTTATAAGTTGTGTGTATTGTCTTTTATAAAACCACAAATACCACTGTTGGTAAAATGGGAATGTTGAATACTTAATAATTTCATCTAAACAGTGGTTAAATAATGACAGATCAGAGTGGAAGTGCCATCATTTAAAGTAAGTCATTATTTTGCTTTGTCATATTTTTAACTTTAAGGATCTATTTTCCTGCAGGCGCAATGCTGGCATTCATTAAAACTAAGCTCTTTTCCTCTGCGTTAGCCGGGATTTTATTAGGCTACAATAAGTCACATATGTCTGTGAAGGTTCTCAGTCATCCAGGTTAGGCTATCCCAAAGGTTCTGTTAAGTAGCGACTGGACTTGTTTCTTGGTTGTTGAAGACTTTTTGCCTTCCATCCGTTCTGACTGACTGGCTGGAGGTGCCAATCAATAAACACCTTTTAGTTATAAGTGTGGCCTATTTGCATTTGCTGCACTTCTCACTTACTTCTGTCAATATCAGTCAACAATATTAGTTGAGTTGAACAACTGTGGTGTGTGATGACCGAGCTGCTCACTCCTACTTGCAGCACACTGGATCTTTTCTGTGTAGTTAGTTAAATAGATATTCATCACTCACAAATAGAAATCATATAGCTATATAAAGCATAGCTGCAGTCTGTGATTTGGCCAAATTGTGTGTAACAGCAGTGTGACTTAAATATTTTTATATCAGCACACGCCCACCGGATCAGTCTGAGTTTAAGTAATCAGCTAATTCTGAAAGTCAGGAAAGTTTTTACTCAAAAGTTTTAGAGCTAAAAACTAGCTGAGTAATGCATCTGTCTTGTAGTTGATCCTTCAAATTAGAAGACTATTTTTATTAAAAGCAAAAATCCATGTCAAAAACATTATGAAGGTCAGTATTCCATTTTGGTCCTTGCAGTATTGTGTGTTTAAAAATACTTGCAGTTGCTTTTAGAAAAAATATTTTTAAAAACAAGTCTAAAGCATGGATCCAGTTTGCACACATGTCTCTGCATGGGGCACAGGGTAATACAAATAAATAAAATAATTAAATACACTGATGAATTTAGTGGATAAAGATTCACTTATTTTTTCTTTCTGCCTTAGAATCAACTCATGTTCTTTCCCAAAATTCTTGCTGCTGGCACAGTGCATCTGTTATTTTAGACATATGAGATCTATATTCCATTTAATGTAATGTATTTATCCTGTCCTCCATATTGTGCCCGCCATGCTGGTGCTCACAAAAATCACAAAAAGATCATTGGGCACACCCAGAGAAATTATGTCTGCATTTTGACTGTTTCTAAAAAATAGGGCCCATTATCTCAGTCTGTTTTCTGCTTATTCTTTTGTCACATTTTCCTGCAACACCTTGGTAATTGTATGTTATACTGTATGTATCAATAGGCCATAGAGTCACAGAGAATTCATTTTCAGTAGATTAACTTGCAGAGTGGAAGGTGTGTGATTTTATGCAGTCTTTTAAAATAAGGCATTCAGAATCTATTACACTGGTTGAAACCTCAAACCATTTTCTCTCATATGTAGTGGGCTTTGGTAAATCAAGCGTAGCTGTATGAAACAGTCACTTGAATAATATTGGCAAAATGGCTTTACGCATCACTAAACTTAGAATAACAATCATCATGCTAGTGAATGCCCTTGTGAATATTAATATAATTCTATACAACTTATCTGAAGTGTTTCTTGTGAAAGAAATTAAGTCTTATACCGAGTACAAGAGATGATCCACAATGTGACCAAACCCAGTCACAGCACTAATCTTTGCTATGTTTGATATTATGTTGATCAGTTTTTTGTTTCTGAAACTAACATGATCTCTATCTGTCCTTAAGCTTCACTGTCTGGTACAAGATGAAACAAATGCTAAGAGGGCAAGATAACAGAGAGAGAGAGAGTGAAAGATACACATAGTGTAGTCATTGCTACTGAAGGCTCCTTGATTGTGACCTTCTTCATAAAGTACATGAAACAATGTGGCCTAAGGGAACATTTCACAGTTTGTGGAAAATGATTGAGATGCAATTGATTGATGTTTGCAGTGCAATTACAAACTAAGAAAGATATGAATTAAAGTGTTTCACTGAATTCCTTTGTTGCTGGCATTCAGAATATTACAAATTCCAAAGTTATTTCTTTGAAGTGTAAAAAAAAGATAACTCATGATCAAGGGAGATTAAAGGGTCACTTCCATTTTAAGAATCCTTATTAAGTGGAGCCTTTGCCATATTAATTGGTGAGATTAAATCCATAAAATTTTCAGGTTTTGCAGTGTCATTGTGTAAATAGTTCTGCTCACATCCCAGAGCAGGACTAAAATCACCTTTGTTGTATAATATGCAGAACTGCTGTTTGTGCGATGCAGGTTCAATCACTCAGTAAATTTACAGACCTATTGAACTCTGTCAGACAACTTGATTAACGTGATTAAAAAGACTTTTGTTTACCCGGATGAATAACAACGACTCACTGCCACAGCCGCATTACATGCAGTGAATTCATATAAATAATTGCAAAAAGCTTGACTTTAACACCTCTGGGGTTAGGGGGATTGTAATGGCAAAGTTGCTGTCAAAATGTATTAAAATGGTTGTAAAAAGGTTGTATGGATCAATAATAACAGTAAAATGTTCCACTCCAACTTAATGACAAATGGTTTCTAAATGTTAATTTTGAAGCCATTTGTCAGCCATTTGCTGTACAGCCCGCAGCTTCTTTTGTTGTTTCTCTTTTATTATGCATATTCTATTGACAATTTTCCCACTTTTTCTTTCATAGTGTTGCTTGCAATAACCATTTAATTTTCTTATACTCCATGTAACCACACATGCAACTACAGTAGATACTTGAATTGTAATGGCCGGTCCTGCTCTGATCAGCTGTCTTTTCTGAAGGGTACCCAGTTTAGAGCAAAGTCAAAATGCTTCTTTCTCTCCAGTATTTGAGTAATCAATTCAGTAGGAATTTGCTTGACCTTGTCTTTTTCTTTTGGAAATAAAAGGTAAAAGAAAAAGAAGCACAAGAGTAAAGTGATATCACATTGTCTTCTTACAACTAACCTTGATGCACTTGCAGAATGTATAATGTATCTAAGTTATAACAGACTGCTTTACAATGAGTAAACATTGTGACTTTTTTTGGTGGGCAGGGCATAACTGGAGGCAAAATAAAAATAAACCACATCACCTACTGAAGATGCCATCTTACTGTGTTGTTAGGTGCCAAAATTTAGAGTAATGGCTCTAACTTGATGTTTAATCGTATACCAACTGAAGCATATCCACGTACAACAGAAAATATCTAACCTCCCCTGATGCAAAGTGTGCTTAAGCAAATACTGTGACGTAATCATCAATATTCAAAGATTTGTGTTGAGCAACTGTCTTGGAGTGGAAAGGATGGAAATCAATATTCAATATCACAATAGTTGACATGAGAATTTATTTTTTACAAGGAGTAAGGGAATATCTGTACTCCTGTCAGTTAATTCCATGGAAAAAAGTGAAACAAACCACATATCCTTGATTTTGAATTGGTGTAATAATTTGACTTTGCACAACCACTAGAAGTGGGGTTTTAATGTATGCCAACATCAATTACAGGCATCAGTTCATTAATATTCATTCCTGCTTCAGGTTGCCCCAAGGTAACTAAGGCCCACCTGTTTCAGCGAAAGATTGGATTAGGGTTGATGATGGCACTCGGTGAAGATGCAGGTGTTTTTCTTTTGGCAACGGTGTAAAACGGAACAGACTGTGTTAATCCTGAATGTCCAACCTCATTCAATTGGTCATTTATCATTGACTCTCAGTTTGTGGAAATAAGCTGTAAATA
The DNA here is from genome assembly GCA_900302695.1 of Helostoma temminkii. Classification (NCBI taxonomy): domain Eukaryota; kingdom Metazoa; phylum Chordata; class Actinopteri; order Anabantiformes; family Helostomatidae; genus Helostoma; species Helostoma temminkii. Next base: position 27,020 of record OMLM01006557.1, on the reverse strand, counting down.
TTTTATAGATTATACATAAGACTTCTGAAAAAAATAATTTGTGTAAATGAAAAAAATGAATAAATGATTTAATGATTTTAGTAGAAATATCACATATTTGTATGCTATCCCACTCTCTGAACTCTGAATTAGGCCAATCTAATACAGGGTAGAAGAGTAATGACTCATGCAACACCTGAAAGTGTGTGTGTGTGTGTGTGTGTGTGTGTGTGACTGATGAACGGATGGCGCTTCATTATACACTGCCGGGAATTGACTTGCCGGTTCTTGTCTCATCCTGAAATGAGAAAAACTTTTCAAACGTGACACTGTTTGATAGAACATGTGTACGTATATGGATGTGAGTGTTTTGGTATGTGTAACCGTGTGTGTGCGTGTGCTTGTGTTTCATTTTTCAAAAATACCAGACTGGGTTTCTGACATCCTGAAAAGACTGTCATGGTTACCATATATGCATCTAAAGAGATAAGCACACATGGTGCATACTAACATCAGTACACGTGTGAAGAATGTGTGAGCTGAAACAGGGGAGGACAGACTGATGGCTGACAGCAGCGGTGAAAAAAAGGTCTAAAGGTCAGTGTTTAAACTGAGGAACAGAGAGAGATCCTACCATCCTCTTTGGTTCGGAGCAGTATAGAGCTGCTGGGAGGGCCGTCACCCATCCGTGTGTACGCCAGAACCTGCAGCACATATACTGTGTATTTTTGGAGAACCCCAAGGAGCAGCGACATACTCCCTTCTCCGTCTGCCACCTGAACACTGGGGAGACCTTCTGAGTCCTTCTTGCTGTACAACACCTGGACACGGACACAAATACGTTACAGATGAATTTACAAGCACAATCACAAAAATAGTTAAAAGCATGAACAGTTTTTTACATTACTGGGTTCTCCCTGCCAGTTCTGTAAGTAGCTGTATAATATTCTGTATTTTTATTGCTGTCAAAAATCCCATTGTCAAACCTCCTGATCTGTATATAGCACTCATGTACAGCCCTGTTTGTTCCCACCAAATCTTTAGAGCTGCTATAATACTCACTATGGCTTAGAGGTTTACCTGTTTGTGAAAGGGGTTGATACAAGTGAACCCACAGCAGTTCTCCTAAGCTTTACAGCAACTATCAGCTCACTGGTTTGACTTTCTGGCCTACAACCTCACTCTTCTGGTTCACCGCCACTTCTTGCATAGTGTCACTTTTGGTCACAATAGGCTGCTGTTTATCAAAAAAGCTCTAAAAGCCCACTAGCTGCCCTGTGCCCAGCACACCAAATGATAAACACAATGGAGCATTTAGCAGGCAGCTAAAGATCCAGATATTTCCCTCACAATTTAATGTAGATTGAAACAGAGCTAAAATGAGAGTTTAAAATGAGGTTATATTTGCCAAATGACCAGAAATATGAATACAAATAAACGTGAATGCTGCTCTGTAACTGCTGGATACATAAACAGGCTGTTCACCATATCAGCTGATGCTATGTTTCTGTTGATCCCCAAGTAGTCCAAAACTCAGCTAATGCAAATTAAAAACATTTTGCAAATACATGGTGTCTATATGTTTATGTATTTTTTATTAAGCTAAGTGATTTACTAAAACAGCTGTGCACTGTGTAGTTTTAAGCAAGTGTTCAAATGCGTATTTGTTGGAGACTATGTTAAATTGCAGATTTAGTATGGTAGTGTGCATTTAAAGCACTGGAGTGAAAATACAGTGTCCATACTTATCATAATCAAGTCAATTTGATTTAGTATAGCCTCAAATCATCACTAATTACTCTTAAAATGGTTCACAATCTGCATAACATACCATATTATAAGAAGCAGTATGTTAGCAAGTGCCCACAGATGTGTTTTTAACAACTATGAAGGTCTCCAGCACCGCAGAATAAGCTTTATCACACTTTGGCTACAGAAGTATAACCAATTGTTTTGGTCTGTTCATCAGCTTTGTTGACAATGGAAAAAAATATAGACTCTCAAGAGATGCATATTTTAACTGAAACACCTACTAAACCGGTAGCTGAAATTAAAATAATCCCAGTGCTCACATCTAAAAAGACAAATCAGCACAGACTGTACTTTCAGTGGCAACAGGATCCAATTTGAATATGTGTCAAGAATTGCTCTTTCTTGTGCCTTTTCTCTGTTTTTTTCATGTTCATGAACTCCCTGCCACACTTGAAGCCATTTTGCAGTAAAATGTCAGCTCTTAAGTGTCTAAAAACAGAAATAGTCATAAGGAGAGCATGGCAGGAAGCAGGCGAACAATTCAGCATCTAATAACGGATGGAAGGTGTTGAAGAGCTGCTGCTGGCAGCTCTTCCCATCTATTAACATGGTAGGTATGCTGCACGCCGTGATCCTCAGGAGGGCATGAGAAAACACACAGATGGGGAATGTGATGTGCTGTGGGCACGGTGAATGATAAGACCTGAATTCTACATATATTTAAAACGTACCAGATTATATCACACAGCCTGTTAGCTTCTATATACAACACATGTATTTATAACACAACCATGTACACACATGAGTGTATAGCCCCGCTTTTGAAGATTTGCTCTGCTATGTTTTGTTTGGGTGGAGATTAAGAGCTATACTCAATACCAGATTTATATTATCAAAAGCATTCTGTAGATGCTGAACAGCGCTACTGTACACACAGTATGTGCCACTGAATAAAAGAAGATATGCCGTAAAAATACAGATATGTGTCTTTATTGTAAATTTAAGAAATGTGTGGAGTACAGTAAATTACCCGTACCCCTGTACAGTGTGCAGCCTGCAGCTGGAACCATACTGAGAGTAAAAGTGGGGGTCTGGTGCAAGTAAGTGGAGCACTCAAGCAAAAATTAGTGCACCTTGCACTTCACCATCATCAGTATTTATCCAGCTTTTTCTTAAAAACCTGCACATCATAGTTGGTCAATTATGTTATCATCAGGGGCTGTAGCAAAACAATTTTTTCTGACTTACAGAAATACAAGAAAAGGATGAGCTTTAATTTGGCAAATGTGGATAGACTGTAGGCTATGCTGCTTAAGTGCTTCACAAGTCTGGACTTAAATACTAATACAGACTCTCAAAACACTTTCAGATCATTTATATTCAACACATCACCTTATCCACAGTAAACTGCAGTTTATGTATTAAACATTAAAAACAAAGGACCTTCCAAAACCAACAGGCTTTATGGATTATTGTCCATTTTTCATAAATGAATAATCCAGCTATTGTTTCAGCTACAGCATGACACAGCCTGTTTTACGAAGGGGTATTAAAAATTAAAGCCTTACTTATATGTCTGTGTACAATTACAAACGCCCCCAAACACGGTTACTGTAGCTTAATGCTTTTAAAAACAGTAGTGTAGAAAAATAAACTAAGCAGTTACAACATATTACATCATATTAACCATGTATCAGATTTTTGCATTCCTGTCTGTGTGTGTGATAGTGTGTGAGTAGGATGACATACTGTGTTCAGGGGGTCAACAAAATACATGCTCAGATGGGATTGTGTGTGTCCGTGTGTGATTATTACACCTTATATCCCAGTACGACTCCATTCTTCTGAGCCTGAGGGACAGGAGACCATGTGAGCAGGATCCTGGTGGAACTCACTGCCTCAGCACTAACATTCACCGGAGATCCAGATGGAACTAGACAACACACACACACACACAGAGCTCAGTACTACTTCACTCTCTAAACCAATCTTCGATTTTATCTCAATCATCCCCCTTTCCCCCTCCCTCTGTCCGTCAATCTTCCCCTCGCTGAAATCGAGGGAGAGTGTAGAGGTCAGAGAGAGGTGACAGAATGAAAGGAGACTGAGGGAGGTAATCGGAGCGCTTTACACCTCGTCCATCTGTCTCCTTATGCCCTGTGAATATCATATTGGTCAGACAGTTTGGGACATTAGCAAACAGGAACAGGAGTGAATGACATCTGTGTTTGTACCAGATTCTGCAGTGTGTGCAGTGACAGTGCTGCTCCAAGGTCCAGCTCCTATGGAGTTGTAGGCCTGTATCTGAAGCTGGTAGTGGGTCCAGGGATTAAGACCCTCTATTGTGGCCTCACTGGACCCTCCTGCACCCCCTACATCCTCAGCCCTGTCCTCCCCTAGGCCGTCAGTCCTCCACACACGCAGCCGGTACCCCACAGTGTCTGGGCTGCTGTTGTACTCAGACTCTGGAAGAGGCTGGAGGGTAACACAGAGTGAGGGGAGGGAGACAAATCATTAGAAAGTGGTGATTTATCCATAGTTTACATCCACACAAAATAAAATAAGGACACAACAGTAAAGTGAGTTTATGTTTTAGGGCATTATCCCAGAAACACTGTCACTTGTCAACATGCAGTTCACTTTATAAACTGGGGTCTTCCTGGGTCTTTTGAGCCACATACAGTATGATGCAACCGGACGCTGTTGTGCTTTTATCTTGGAGGTCAGTTTGTATCTGTTTTAAGGTTTTCCTTATTTTTTCCCACTATTTGAACTATCCTCCTGCTCAATTTGTCAGTTTTCCTTGACCAGGGAGGTTAGCTATGCTCCAATGGACCTTAAACTTCTTAATAAAAGCAACTGTTTGGAGATAGTCTTGTAGCTTTACCTTGACCATGCTTGGCAGATCACTCTTCTTTGTCTTGTCAGTGTGGTACACACGTTGATACTAAACAGCACAATGATAACTTTCATTTAACTGCAAAATTCTCATTAAAGACACCTGTGACACTAACTAAAAACAATAGTGAACTTGAATAGTTACTTCTAATGGAAACTAATGTTCATTTCACAAGATTTTCAACTGATTCCATATCTGATTTGTCTTATCTATGAAAAACCAAAAGCAAGCTGGTACACATGACAGGGAAAGTTTTTCATTTGAACACAGGGCACTGTTTCAAATAAGTATAACAGTATAAACACATGCTTATGTCAGATTAGAAACTGCTGATGTTATTTTCATGGCATTTTTAGTAACATTGTGGACTATATTTTCACAATAGGTTAATAAATGAGGGTCAGTGTGCCAATCCTGAACTGCAAGTATCTGATAGTGTGTCAGCACTTGGCCACCCACTGCACTTTAGAGTTAATTTAGACACTGACTAATGGAAGAAGATCTATCCATAAAGAATTATCCGTAAAGAGCTGAAAAGACTACTGAACGAAAAACCAATTTTGGTGAAACTATGATGATTGTGGTGATGAAACACACAGAACCTTGCTGCTCTATGAAACAATATCACACAGTTCTCTGTAACTAACATGATGTAGAGCCCCAAGTGTATTTATGAGAAATGTAGTTAATATGACTTCAAGTCATTAGAGGAGCATGCATGCATCTGGAGGAAATTAATAATGCAACACACACACACACACACATACACACACACACACCCACTCCAACACTAACAAACAACACTCCTGCGTACAAATGCACACATTACAGCACCAAGTCTCAGGCAGATACATACTTCAGACATACTGCACATAAAACCTTCAGAATTGTATTGCTGTATAACATTAAATATTTATAACAAAATAGTAATTTAATTTATTATTAGTAATTTGATATTTAAAAAAAAAATTCTCCATTTACATTTACCAAAGTGACAAGCGAGGAACACACACACACACACACAGGGGCAACTTGGGCTTCAGTGTCTTGCTCAAGGACACTTTGAGGCCAACGGGAGCTGAGAACTGAACCAATGAGCTACTGACAGATAGATATAGATATAGATATAGATATAGATATAGATATAGATATAGATATAGATATAGGGCATAGATATTTGATTTTATACTGAAAAACTCAAATAATCGGTTTCACCATATTACACAACTTTACATCTAATTGGTTCACAGAAATATGTAATATCATCTAATCCAAACAAGCTCCAACTACTTAAAACAACAGAGAGAAAAAAGACTAGCAAGAGAAAAACAAGCACATATCACATAAAGTAACCGAAACTGCTTTAATTTTTGCAGAAAACTGAAAGCTTGTGTGGAACACATCACATTTCTAGGACCTTTAAATCTTAAAGCTACTGTGTACAGAATTAGAAAATGCTGAAGTTTAGCACTCCCACAGTCATAATATCAAAAAAGACTCAGAATAGATATGGGCCCCAGTAGCATCAGAGGAATACCAAGTTTAGGTGTTCACAATGTGATATAAACAAAGACATACAAAACAGTGAAAAAGCATTTTGCAGCTCTCAAGAATATGGTTATTTATGTGACAAAGTCGGTCTCTAAAATATCCTGGAAACCTTTTACTGTTTTCTCCCCTTTGACATCCCATCTCCTGAGCCTTCTCTCTCTATCATGCTTGCTTCCCCATCTTATTCACCTTCCGTCATCCACTTTAACTTGCTTCCACACTCATTTCCTGTCACACTCCCCGCTTCTTCTGTTTTTTTCTGTCACCTCATACTCTGCACTCTGAATGTGACCCACCATGCAATTATACATTAGAGCCTCAACCGCCTATTATACAGTGACCTAAAATCACATTAGCAGGAAGTTGTTCACAGTATATAATTCCACAGAAAATTTTAACCAACACTGCACAGTGGTTGCTCTGCACTGTGCAACAGATAAAGAAGTGAGACACCCAGTCATTTTAAATACCCCAGTGATTTAGCTCAGCTTAGCATTTAGGAGCCATAATACAGAATGTCATATTAGCTTTATTACCCTTAATATGCAGCTTAGAATAATAGCCTTAGCTAAAACCATTGTGATGGTTCCATTACAGCAGAAAACCTAACATAGCTTAGGCTGGGCACTAACACGCAGGTAAAATCACATTAGCATGCTGCACAGGTACCTCATAGCACCTCAGTGTCTGTGTCTGATTTGACAGGCTCTTTTTCTCATTCCAGCTCTTAAATGGAAAATACTCTCCTCTCCATTTATGTTATAATAGAAGAGGGGAAGGGGGAGTGAAAGATAGAGGGAGGGAAAGAGAGAGGGACGAAGAGTAGGAACAAGAGCAAAAAAAAAAGACAGTAAGGAGAAAATTACATTGCAGTTTGTGCTGCTAGCGGTCCACACGGTGAATGGGAAATGTGACAGATTAGTGTTAGCACTGATAAACAGGAGAGACACTGATTATAGGCTGTCAGCCGTTTAACCTGTTCAGTTCTACTGATGGCAAACACACATCCATGCGCATATGCACACACGCACTGATATGAAAAAAATAGAAAAAACGCAGAGAGAAGAAACAACAAAAATCGAAATTAGCAAAGCCTGAATGTGTGTAAAGGGGCAGAATAAGGATCACATGTTGCATACAGTTATGTGCATATCTGTGTGTCGCTACCTTCCAGTTGAGGCGCAGGCCGGTCGGTGTAGCAGACAGCAAGGTGAGGTTAGAGGGGTGCGTGTCAGGGGCTGCCTGTAATGTCTGAATCATCCTGGTGGGGGAGCTCATTGGGCTGGAACCAACAACATTCACCTGCTGCATTCTGAACCTGGTGAAAAGGGAAAGACGAGCTGAGGCGTACGGTACAACCTGTGAAGACAGTTTAATATCTTCTGTGGTTCAGGAGGGAGGGCTGCAGGGGGTTATTTCAACAGAAAGTCTGGAGGTGTGGAGTTTAAAAGCCACTGGTCTTTAGGCATGCAGGGACAATAATCATATGAACATACACTCACTGGCCACTTTATTAGGTACACCTGTACAACATGTACAGCAGTTCTAACTGGACTGCATTATATTATTATTGAACTGGAGTATGTTATATTAAGAGATTATTCTAACTCTGATGTAAATAGGGAGGCCAAAACATTGGAGACAATATAACATACTCCAGTTTAATAATAATACAATGCACTCCAGTATGAGTAGACATTTAATAGATCAGTTTGTGCCATTATTTGCGGTTTGCACATGTACATGCAGACCATTAGTAAATCAGGCCCCAAGTCTCTAGGTAACACAGATCTTTGACCCATTTTGTTCAAATTAATTATAAGAAACTTTTCACCCTTGAAAGTTTGTTTGCAGTTTGCAGCACAAATGTGAAATTAGTTTACAATCACTATTTTGTCCTTTTAAAAAGTTTGTAGCCCTCAACAGCAGCTAAAATTTCTATTAAAAAAAAGAAAAAAAAGAAATTAAATTAGTGTTTATAATTTTTTTAAGTAAATTCTCAAAAGCAAGGTTGAAATTGTTCTGTCCTTGAATCTGAAGATGAATTACTTAAAAACGTACTTATTATTAACATTTGTTGATTTCTGCATGGCATGCATATGAGGCACATGTGGAACAAATCTGGACTATTATACACTACACTGCCATGAGTTTGGGGCTTCTGCCTTTACATGCGCATGAACTTTAATGACATCCCATCCTTAATCATACCGTCCATCCATTTTGTGAACCGCTTTGTCCCCATAGGTGTGGGGGATATGCTGGAGCCTATCATCTGGGCGAGAATCAATCCCAGGATCTTCTTGCTGTGATGGGAGAGTGCTAACCACTACACCACCGTGCTGCCCTATCCTTTCTTAATCCATAGGGTTTAATATAGAGTTGGCCCGCCTTTTGCAGCTATAACAGCTTCAACACTTCCAGGAAGGCTTTACGCAAAGTTTAGCAGTGTGTTTATTGGAATTTTTGACCATTCCTCTAGAAGTGCATTTGTGAGATCAGACACTGATGTTGAGCGAGAAGGCCCGGTTCGCAGTCTCCACTCTAATTCATCCCAAAGGTGTTCTATCGGGTGGAGGTCAGGACTCTGTGCAGCCCAGTCAAGTTTCTCCACACCAAACTCACTCATCCATGTCTTTTGGACTTAGTGGACATAGTGTAGGTACATTCATCACATCAGTAGCATCACATTCAGTAGTGTTTAGAATACATCAGTCGTCTACTTTTGCACATAATGTACATTTTAGAGCGGTACTTCTTAGTACTTCAATTTAAGTAAAGAATATGAAGTGGTTCTTCTACCTGTAGTAGAGAACCACTTCATACTTTTTTAGGTAAGTACTTGCACTTTTCCTTGAGGATTAAGTTTGTGTACTCCTGCCACCTGCGGTTATCTATTAGTAAATGTCAGAGTGCTCGCTGCATTTTAATAGCTTGTCTCTAGCTGTTTTTAGCTCCACCTTCTCTAATTCTCATTAGACTATGAATTCACTTAGTTCTTCCAAGGACCAGTAAGGCCAGATGACAGCGACTGAATGTTACTGAATGTTAAGACGCTTCTTATTAAAGATAGTTCAACAGGTCCAGTGACTAGATTAACACATGGGCGGCAGAGGAAACTCTTTTACGTGTCAGGATTTTGTGATTCCAGAGATGCTTCTGAATAGCACTAAAAATTGTAATTATTTCATGTCTATTCGTGTGTCTCCAACATTGTTATTTAGTTTTTATTATTGTCAAAATATTTTGTTAGTTAAAGAGAAATAGGTAATCAACAAATTATGTAATTACAATGATTTACAGACTGTAATGCATCTAACCAAAAATATAACAGGATAAGTTTGCCAGTACAACCTAACTCAACCGAAAGAAAAACAACATTTTACAAAAAGGACATTTATAACATTTAGTCATTATTTGCTTCTCAAAAAGACCACATTTCACTTGATGGTAACCTTCAGGTGGAACACAGTATGATTCTGAGAAAGCCGGATGTATTGTTAAGTCTGAGGGATCCAAACATTCAACCGGAAAAACAGAGGTATAACTATGCAAACCTACTGACACACGTACACACACACTTGCAGCCACGAGGGAGGATTTGTTACTTTTGTTACTTCTAAATGCATCCATGCTTTAGTGTTGCTATGACTCATAAAATGTGTGACTGTGCAGAGTGTGTGAGACACTACATCTAGGAGTTCTCGTCCCTGTATTGGGAGATAGAGAGCAGGGTGTAAAGAGGGACTTAAAGCGGGGGATAAGAAACACAGACAAGTGCATCACTTCATCTAATGTCCCAGTGGTGTTGCCTGTGACAACATAATCCATATGAGTGTACAAAGTGTCCGTGCGCACACATCGCAATCCCATTACAGATGAAGGTGGAGATACAAAGAGCAAGTGATGGAGAGAAAGACTGTAACATACAGGAGATGGGGGAAAAGGGAGGGAATGAGGGGGAAGAGTTGCCGTTACAAGTGGCGACAGATCGTGTTTACCAACTGTAGGCTCTTGATGGCCCTTGAGCAGGGATTACAGACACCCCTCTCTCCTCTTTTATTTCCTATTCCCCTTGTATCTTATGCCTTTGTCTCTTCTTCTCTTTAATGTTTTTTTCTGCCCTTCCTGCTTTCTCATCACCTTTCTTATCCCCTGCCCTCATCCTTCTCCTCCCCTCTCCTTCCCTCTAGCTAGTTGCGGGAGGGTAATAAGGATCTGCATGCAGCAGCTGTGAAGGTGCTGACAAACAGAAAAGTCTCAGATGGAACTGTCTCTCTGTGTGTCTGTGTGATTTATCTAACTTCACTTGATTCTTGCAATACTGCAGAAACTGGTGAAGAGTGAAATGTGTGAGTTTGTCTCTATGCATGTTGTACCACTGTTGTGGTGACGCTGTTTTTTTCAACTTACCTGTACCGAGTGAATGGAGTGAGGTTAGGGATTTCCAGCATGTCGGCATCGGGCTGGTTGTCTTTCTGGTACACAACTCTCCAGGGTCCCTCCTTTGCATCCTCCTTGACGACCTGTTAATGAGGGATATCATGTGTTACAGTGATTTTTGTTCTGCTGTGTTTAAGGATTAGCACTATCACAAAAGCACCCAAGCACAAACACAAACACACACACCTGTCCTTCTACAATCCATCGCGATATTGCTGTTTTTCCATCAGAACCAGGGCGGAACCGAAGTGTTGCTGTCCGAGGGCTGATGTTGGAGATGACCAAATTAGAAGGAGCACCAGGAAGTTCTAAATATACAAAAAAAAGAAATAGTTTTACACAAACTTGCAACATTTTTTTATTTTTATTTTTCCATAAAGCAGCTAGTACCACACACACATCTTACCATCATACTGTATCTTGTGTATTCTTACTGGTAAAAAACATATCTATTGATCAAAAGATGCAAGATTATTGCTCTCACAATAATTTTATTTTTGAAAAGACAAGCAGTGTGTGTACTGCATTCATAACAATTAATAGAGAGTTACAAATTATTTGAAATAAAAACCATCTCTGCTTTCTGGTGCTGCCGAAAAGCTTTTTGTGCATCAGTACAAAAAGCTATATTTTCTTTTAACCAGAAAATAACCACAGCAAAACACCATGGTATTTCAAAAGGATGGACCAGTGGGAAAGGAAGAAAATTAAAAAACACGGTAACATGGAGACCATTTTGTTGCCAAAGACTGACAAAATATTGTTAGAACTGCAACATGACTTACAAGATCTCCAACATTGCTACTATAACAAAGACAAACAGAGGGGACATGTTTCTGAATGGAAAAAATGTACATTGCCACAGTTATCGAGTAGCAGCTAGTTATACTTGAGTTTCTGGAGAAAGACCTAGAGGTGTAGTAGGCAAATGAAAAATAGCTTATAGACATACATCACTATCCATCTGAAATTCTGAAGACAGAATGAATAATTCTTGGTCAGAGAGAAAATGTTTAACAATGAGTCACTTTATATGACACGTTCGGTTTGTGGGAGTTACAGTATGTAGAAATATGTTTGCAATTGAGTTCATGAAATGTTATCGCATCAGTGTGCTCCATTTATTACTGGAAAAACCTGGTAGATAACAACGTAGGAGGAAAATATCCTGGAAAATCATGCGGAAAATATGGGACCTGTAAAAGGGTGATCAATAACTTAATGAAACAAGAACTGGAAAACAACTAATTCAGTCTGAAAAGTTCCTTTGGCCACATTTAAACAGAGTACTGCAGCAACTTTAATTCGCAACAAGCAACCAGAAGACTTAATCTGTTGGAATAATAATATGTTTTGTATGCACACTTCAAGCAGAACTAAATATTCCTATGAAAGGTTCACTACACCACATTTCAAATGCCACATAAAATTTATAGCTGGCTGTAAATAAATGTCTTCACTGACAGGTGTTGAATTGAATTTGCACTGGTCTGGCAGAGGGCTTATGTGACAACTGCTCTGGAGACACAACCAAAAAATATTTTTAAATATCCGTCTTAACAAATGGAGCATACAAGAGATTTTTCCTCAATCAAAAATCATCACAATCCACTTTGCTCTAAATTATCTTGCACAATCACAACACTTCAGTCCCTCTTTTCAGCCACTTTTCTTTGCAGGGATTCATTAATACTCGGTGCTTCTGGATTGTGTAAGTGCTCTAGTGTGATCTCCTATAATCCATCTAATTCTGCTGGAGCATCACCAGGATCATATCTGCTGAACATGCAGAATACAGATCTGTAAAGCCGATGTGTTACATCAAACGCTGTGTGTACATCAGTACAACAAGGCACATCAAACACATTTTGTCAAATACCTGAGGAGATCGATTGTAAAACCACTACAATAACAAAACTGGATCCAGTTTTTCTGGAAACAAGGCAATAATAGAGTGACATACATGTATGCAACTAAAGACAAATTATAGCTATCAGCTAACATTGCTCTGTAAGTGCATGCAGTAAAGTTGTAAGGGTTATAATGTAGAAATGTTGATATCAGCTGCCTTGCTCAGATGAATGACAAAATTCTCTCAACTTCATGAATACATGAATAAATAAACGACAAGAATCTATGCTCTGTGGGTCTCTCTCTTTCTCTCTCGCACTCTGTCTCTGCTCATTCTTTGGTTCTTTTTCCTAATCTTCAGTCCTCCCTCTTTCCTTCAGTCTTTTGCTTTCATGAATTAATGAATAACCTCTGTATCTAAGAACTGTCTGTATCTATCTTGCTTTCACTTTTTCTGCTTTTATTCATAAATTAGTAATCAGAAAATGTTGGGACAAAAAATCCTGCTCCATGAGGCGGGTTTTTCTCTTCTCTCAGTCCATTTCTGAGTGACTTTGGTCTCTTGTTCTTTGGAGATTGCAATTCCTTGTGTTCTCTGTTCTGTACCTCATTATGTTTCTCTATCTCTTCTCCCTTCTTCAGTCACATTCTTTGATTGTCTCTTGCTTTCTCTCTCCCATCATTGCCTTCTCCCACTTTATCATTTGCAGTTAATCAGCACTAATAATGATTACAACTTGGCCTTAGTCCAATCATACAAACTCACGCATAGACAATCAGGGCGTGCACATGGTATACACACAGAAATAAACTGCACACTTAACTATTCTCTAAGATGGAGTAAATGTGACTTACTGTGTCTGCCTGTGTGTGTGTGTGTGTGTGTGTGTGTGTGTGTGTTGATCGTGTGGGTGATGATTCATGGATGCACAATAACAGCCACTTATCAGCCTGAGGAAAGACAATGGCACCGTAAGAGCTCATCAGTCATATCCATAGTCCGCTACATACACACAAGCAAAAATCGTGTCTTAATATCCACTGTCTAAACTCCTGCATGTGTGTGTTCCTGCTTGTTGCTTTATTTATTATACCTGGAGGGACACCAGTGGAGATGTTGGAGGATGTGGCCACTCCACGTCCTGCGGCAGTAAGCGCTGCCACTTGTAGTGTGTAGACGGTGGTGGAGGTGAGGCCGGTCACTTGGTATTGCAGAGTGGAGTTGGACAGAGAACGTTCCTCACGACTTGACTCTACATCTGACACTTCCCACCACAACACATAGCCTGCAGGGTGTAAAACACACACTGGGTTAATAAAGGTGCAAATACAAGTGAGCAGACACGCTTACACTTACACACACATGCACACGCACTTACACTGTGAGAGTCAAAAAGGAGATGGAGAGTGCAGCAGGGATAAATACAGTCAAAATCCCTGTCTGTCCCTTCACATCTTCACAGTCATGCATCACACTTCACCACCTTCAAATGTGAGTGCGTATGTGTGAGGCTATTTGTGTGTAAAACCCCAGAGAGGGTGAATGGTCCCTCATCTGTCTCCCTGATCACCAGGTGCTGGATGAAAAGCAGGTTGAGGAGAAAAGATTAAATGTGCAAGGTGACCTTGATTGAATAACCAGTTTCCCACTCCTCTGAGTGTGTAAGTCGACTGTGAAGGCACTGCAACCTTGTGCTGTTAAACTGTGGTCTTTTGTTGGTGCCTGATGAATGTTGAGCATGATGCCGTCAACACTCAGACACACACACACACACACACACACACACACACACAGACGGGAGTGTAATCGCTTAATCCACCAACACCATTGTCTAATAGAAACATTAAGCAGCTAAGGCAAAATGAACTGAGGAGGAAAAGCGCGTTGAGGTGTGTTATGCGCCACACAAAAACACCCTGGGTGTTTGCTATGAGGGCATGTTGGAGGTAATATGTGAAGACAAGGTGCGGAGAGAAGAGATTAGCTAATGATAAATCCATTGAACAAAAACACAGTGTCAGGGGGAATGTCTGTGGAGCCAGACAGAGAAATAAAACACTAAGTAGGGAACGACAAAGAAACTGTACATGTTTTAAGGTTTCTCCTTAACTGCTACTTGCTTCAAGGGATGCATTTTACTCATACTGTATTTGTAACACTCTTACCAGTGATGATGCCATTCTTGTCTTCAGGCTCTGCCCAGCTGACTCTGAGTGATGTGTCCAAGATTTCAGTGAAGCTCAGGTGGCGAACGGGTCCTGGCCCTGAATAAAACATCACACATCAGATAATATTGGTTAAATTTTGACTATTTTAACAGTAATATGTGTTCAGAAAATGATCAGATTTGTAAAAACCATCCCTACACGCACACACCTCTTGCCTTTGCAGCCTATTACCTGCTGCTCTTCAACTTCACACACCCCCTCCTAATCACATCTGCATTGACCACCACACACGCACACTCAGGTGCCTGTCGTTTCTCATTTCATCCATGGCTCTCTAACCCATCTCCCCGCAGAGCGATTAAGCTATTCATCTGAGACATTCAATAACACCCACACACCCATACATACACACAAGCAAAAAGCTATCATCAAGCAAGAATTACACTCACCGTTAACCCTGCAACACACCCAGCATCCAATCAATATCTGTCTATGTCTGTGCACGTGTGAGTGTGTGCATGCATGTTTGTAGGTGTACGCATGGCTTCTAATATTCCTTTCCCACTCTATGATTGCAAGAAGTAATAATTGCTTGTCTATGTGCCTATAGCTATTGTGTTTATTTGGTGGTGCGACTGTGTGCTTGTGTACTTGCAACTGGGAGTGGCAGCTATTATGTTTATCCATGGAAGAATACGTTCTAAATACCAGTATGCCTGAAAACATATGAATCAATTCCCTTTAAAAGACACAGTGGAGGAAAATGAGGGGAAAATGGTGAAGGGAAAACTAAAAACAGAGAGAAAATAAAGAGTTGGGGAGGAAACAGGGGGTGTTGGTGTACAGATATTTCGTACACAGTTGTGCATCACATTGACAGAAACAGCTGGAGCTACGTTTTGTGCTAGTCAATTCTCTTTTATTTATCACTTTTAAGAGACTACTCGTGTTCTGTTCTGGCTTTGTGTATGTGTGTGTGAGTACTTACTGTCCTCGTGTGTCTGCAGCAGGGTGGGCGGGCTGCGGGGGCCGTCTCCAGGTGTTGTGAAGCAGAGGGTGGAGGCAAAATACCAAGTAAATTTCTTGAGTCCGCTGACAAAGCCTGTGTGGCGTGAACCGGGATAGTCTGGGGTGATGGTTACTACCCTAATATCCTCTGGAGATTGCTCTGGCCAGATGAGCAGCTGTAATAGGAGAGAAAAAAGGTCATCGTTGACATCTAAGTTACAAAGAATACATAACAATCATCACTGCACAACAAATGTCCAGCACAGTTTGTTATTTAACTGGCTTTTATTTGTTCAGTCATTACCTTTACTTTCAAGTATTAGCTTCAGGCAAACTCAAACTTAATAATCAGACTTTATTTAAGGAAAAACTTAATTGCACAACAGTACGGACTAGGGTGTTTTTTTTAATTATGTTAATACCCAAGGGTTTTTTGTCATTAAAGTTAAAACTGCTTCTAGTCATATTTACAAGTTTGTTGAATTGGTAAAACAATATTCACATTCAATACAGCCCAGAAAAAGTTATCTTCATTCTAAGCATATTCAAATTTAAAAGTATTTATTTATGTATAAATGTATCACTTAACAGAATTTCTGCCAGCAGACCATTATCAGGCATAACACCATCTGAGGACAAACCTAATAAAAGGTTAATATCTTTCTATGGTGAGACTCGATTTATATTCAGAACCACAGTTTGGTTTGCATTATTGCTTTAGCCATCTAACACAAACAGTGAAGAGCATATAGTTACATATTTATAAAGGGAAATATGCCAAGGAATACACTGCTACATATATGGTACACACATATATATTTTTCTCTTGTGATTGAGGATGCCACAGTAAAGCATGATCTACTCATTGATTTAGTTTTACACCCCAATTGCCTGGCTAAAGGTAATTAAAAGTCAAAACCAGCCTAAACCCTAATACTGACAAAGAAATCTAAAAAGGACTAGTACCAGTAGTAATATTAGTAGTAGTACATTCTTCATCTTTTGTCACATTTTATGAATGCAGGAATGGCCATTGTGCAACTACACACCTGTCAGTGATGATGATAAAGAAGTGTTCACTGTGGACTGTAGTTTAAACATATGGCTGAATTAAGCCATATCACACTCGAGGTCGTAATGCTACGACAGCATCACAGCCGTGCTGATATTCAGTACAACAGCACGACCTTGAGTGTGATATTGCTTTTATACAATAGTTCTATGTGTGAAGAAGACCTGTGGAAAAACCAGACGTTTGTTACCCTCAGTTTCACTTAAGCATTAACTGGAATGTACTGAACTGAGTAAGGTTGTGGGGAAAATCAGACCTGGGTTTTGGATCTTTATTGACCTGTGTCTACAATATTTCTTAAAGCAAACTGAACCTTAATTTGATGTTTATTAGAACACTCGTTTGACGGAGTGATGAATACAAGTAAAAGTCCCTGTGCTGTTATACTTTATATCAGCACTCATGGAAAGCCTCTTGTCCAATTAAATTGCTTTGTCAGAACTAACTGTTGTATAATGCTTAGTATATAATAGAGAGAATGATGGGGTGAATGAAAGAGTGGCTGCTGACATGCTGTTACTAAGAGCTGAAGTTATTATTAATATGTTTATTTTGTTAGCATGGTTTGTGCCAGTTTACCATGCTGGGTCCCGGGGCTTTGCAGAACGTAATGCTGCAGCACTTTAACACGATAACCAGACGTTATACTATAGAATAGAATAGAGTGGGGTAACTGTTGCAAAAATGTCTCACTAAATGCAAGAAAAAAAAGAAATCTTAATTTAGAGATTAGCATTGTACAGTAAATGCTGTTCGACTGCAAACACTGCCTCAACAATCTGCAGTATGAACCCAATCAAAAACCCTCATGGCTCTTCTATTAGGAAAAAGCCAGTGATAGCAGGGACAGTTGAGTAGCTGCTTTATACTCTGCCTAAAGCGTGCTGCTCTGCACCCAGTTTGTCATGGTAAAATAAGGTTTTCTATTGTAATTTATTATCAGCACAGTACAGTTTGGGTGCAATGAAAGAGTGCTGATCTGGCACCCTCCAGCATCTGAGCCTAGTCGACTTTTAAACAGTACTGGGAAGATTGGTTCGGCTGTTGCTATAGAAACATGTGCATTCTGAACTGAAACACATACAGTCCAGTTTTTAGGTGAACTGGACCTGGAGCATGGACAGTGCTGTGAAAACATCACAGTGAAGGGATGCTGCCACAAGTTTCACCTCAGGTCAAGAGCAAAATACTTCAAATATAGTTTGCAGATAGATAGATAGA
Organism: Helostoma temminkii; assembly: GCA_900302695.1. Classification (NCBI taxonomy): domain Eukaryota; kingdom Metazoa; phylum Chordata; class Actinopteri; order Anabantiformes; family Helostomatidae; genus Helostoma; species Helostoma temminkii. Next base: position 9,075 of record OMLM01006557.1, on the reverse strand, counting down.
TACACAGATAGGTAGTCTGACGGACATGTAAACGGAACATATGAAACGTATGAGGTGGCACTTTCATTCTCATGCTTGTAATCAGTTTTGAGTTATTTTATTAAGGGCATTGTATATAATCACTGGTCTGTGGGGAATGAAATTAGATTAAGCTTTTCTTCATATCCTCATTTAATTAATATTATTATCTACTGTTCTCTAACCAGCACAACACCCCCGAAGACACGTGTGCAACAGCACTGAGAGGCTCTACTGAGTAGGTGTGGTAGAGCTTTGTATGTAGAGACAACATCAGAAAGCCACATCAAACTGAAGGAAAGCCATATAGTATTTATCAACCAACAAAGGCACTCACAAACACACACACACAGACCCAGTGATGCACAGCAAGATTGTGATGTGTTTTCTTTGTCATGTTAATCAGTTCCTCAGGGGTTGGTTGCCACTGTGAAGTTTAGAATAAATCACAGTTCAGAAATGGTACATATAATGTAGATCTCTTGCACTTTTCGCTCTCACCCTACTCCTATTTCTGCTCATAGGATCCTTTATTTTTATGTGTCATGTATCTCCAGACCCTTTCTGCTATTTTCCTAAACATTTTCTTCTTTTTTTAAGATTGAATTCTCTTTTTCATCTACCTAACTACAATAAACATCTGTAAACAAGAGCCAGGCAGCACATCCTGGCACATGACCTTTAAAGTAAAGTGTCTCAAGAGGTTTTTCACAAAATGTACCCTTAATTAAACTATTAAACTGGTGAATAAAATGTCGAAGAAAGCCTGGATAAATAAATTTTTACAGATTCTTTTTTGTTAGCTTTTTTATTTTTCTTCTCAAAAAATGAACGTGTTTCTCATTTAGGACTCAATATCTCAGTACCATTCAACTACTGGTTGTT
>OMLM01006556.1:17077-52023 GCA_900302695.1 Helostoma temminkii | reverse complement strand
GTGTTGCCGCCAGTATGTGGGTGGTAAACATGGTAAATGGATTTAATAGCTGAACCTGCTAAAGCTGCTGCTAATAAGACAAGTTTCATTACTCGAGACTATTTAACTTTTTTTCCAGTATACAGTAATTTTAGTACACCTGTTACTAGTCCCTCAGAGGTTTCATCTGACACACTACATTTTTACTTTTTTATTTTATTAAACATTCACAAACACAGTGGCTCTGTTTTACCTTTAACAATAGCCTTGCTTAGAATGATAAGAGTCATAGGGCCTGATTTGCTAACATCCCAAAAGTAGTAAATTGAATGTGCAATCTTGAAAATCGCATGTTTAGTTTACTTTTACTCCACTGCATCACAGAAGGACACAGTGGATTTTTTACTTCACCAAATTTATATAAGAGGTTGAGTTACTGTGAATTAACCACCTGGAATCCTGTTAAATAATTACCAGTAACAGCTGCAGCATCAAATTGAAGTGCATATTAATGCAGAAATAATTATCATTCAGTAATAGGCTATAATATACACACTTTTGAAATAGGTGCATTTACTGTTGGTATGTCAAAGATACACAGGCTACAGATTAGGCCTATATTTTCATGGAGTTGTCAAACTAACCAGCAACTTGGTGCCCAGAGGTATTTATTTCTTTGTGGTGTACTTTTACTTGGGTATGTGTACTCCATGAGTACTTCTGTTCACTGTATATTTTTAAGCCTCAACTTAAATAATCATTTTTCTACTACTACTTAGTGCAGTATTTTATTCTGTGGGTATTTGCACTTTACTTGGGTATTTTAGTTTGTGTAGTTCTGTCACATTAATGGCAATTTGTCAACAAAATCTATTTAAACACATAGCAAACTCAAAATCAAAAGGCCACTGATGCACTGTGGCAACTGTAGTTTATGCAGGCAAAACACTCCATTGTTTATTCTCAAATTTGTTTCAGATGATTTTTTTTTTTTTTTAACTATAAAGTTGTTTTTTTCAAAGGTGTTTTTAACTGTGTGCAACTGGCGTAACGTAGCACACACTGGCAACACAGCAAGGTAATCAATACAAAAGCCAGGTTTATTTTGTCTACCTAACTAACACTAACTATTAAAACTGGACAGCACCACAAATTGATTGTAAATACCATTAACTTACACACAGTCTATGGTGGCCACATACCTCTCTACACTGTGGCTAAAGCATGTAAATATTAGCTAGCATAAGCTGTTACTGGCTTAATTTCTTTCGAATTCAAAGAAACAAGAACTGTGTGGAATTGCTGTTTGAGCAAGCCTGGACGAATTAAAATGTAAAAAAAGAATGTTAACGTTATTAGGAAATGGAAGATACATTTTGTGCATCATGTCAGGTGAATAATGACTTATAATCTGCCTTCCTTATTTATTTATTATGTGTTTTGTTTTTTTTTACTGTGTTAGAAGGCTTGTTAAACGTGCACTTTAACAAGATTTTACCACAGCCTTTGGTCTGCTGTCACTATCTGGGAACATGTGAGGTGTGGTGTGACTTGGCCTGAGCATCAAAGATCATGCATGCATAAACGATATGTGTTGAAGTGATAAGGATTAATATGTCTTCACATGTGATTGGAGCAGTACTGACATGTGATGTTACATAATGGAAGCTTATTACGACACCGACACATCCAAGGAAAACACCAAATATAAAAACATAAAAAGCAATGTATTTATAAATAAGCTACGTCTGTATTACTGAATGCTTAAGGTGCAATTGTCACACTTGTTATGTCCAAAATAATTAAAAAATCTGATTGGGTGGCTGTAGTTTTATGCATCGACCAGTTAGTCATACAGTAATAAGCATAAATAATTCATGGATGTAATATTTGTCACTCTGAAAATTCTGGGTAAGAAAAGGACCACATTTCACATTCATTAAATGATGTTTAATACGGGTCCAGGTGAGTAACAGCAGCCTACTGATATTGATTTTTATGAGGAAAAACACACAAATGAGTAAGTAAAAGTACAAAATTACCAAGTGGATCAGAACTGTGTGATGAATAGAGAAATAGTACCAATGTTACCTTCAGGCTGGGACATGATGAGACGTACATGGGACATGGTGAGACGTTCTCTGTTTCTGCAGGTATAAGATACATAATTATCTGTTCCAGTTGAATTCCACATCTGAAACTTATAGGTTCGCTATTAGAAATGGCTGCTAACTTGAATTCTGACAAGTACGTTGTCTCTCCAACCGTTGGTTTATTCACACACTTGCTGCTGTGTTTCTAATTTACTGCCGATACATGATTGCAATCTGACTGAAACCTGTAGAAGTTTTCTCTCCTGTTGAGGTCTTGGCATTTTAATAATTTGTGAATGATTCATGGCCTCGTTGCACAAAAAGTTATCCTTGAATGCCTGAGGGAACAGCTGGCTTGATGGAAACAGACTTCATACCTGACCTTGCAACCAACTGTGCTGTTGATTGGATCTGTTTTTTTGTCTGACTGTTATTGTCCTCCTGTCCATTTGTTCTCAGGTTAACAGGTTTCCAGCTGCCTTCACCCATCGTGAGTACAGGCTCCAGGCTCACACTGTGGCTCCTGTCTGATTACGCAGTCAGCGGACAGGGATTTAAAGCTGTCTATGAAGGTAATCCAACATCCTTTTTTTTTTTTTTTTTCCTGTAACAATTCAAGCTTAAACTTTATATAAGCATATTCTGAGGTTGACATTTATTCAAGTTAAGCCTTTAATAATTAATTGTCGTTGTTCCAATGTCAATGATGTACTGCATGCTGGTAATTTTGGTTGGAGCTTTCGGCCACTTGTGTTGTTGTGTCTTAAAAGAAGAAGGCTTTAGTGCTATTGAGTAAAAGATGTTAGCAAAATGGAGAAACAGGCATTAAGGAGAGAAGGTTGTGCACACTGTGACCTATATTCCGTAGCAAAATTAGCAATGTGCGCTGACTTGTATTATCGGTCGGTTTAATTTAAAAACGTTCTATCCAGCTAGGTTGTCGTCTCTCCCTTCCCAGGCCACAACTGAGACCTTTATCATGGTGACGTGGAATGCTTTATGACCCATGGTGGGATGATATTAATTGTGGCACTCTTCAAACCCACGCAGAAGGAAAGGCAACCTAGGGAGGGGAAGGAAATACAAGCGAGTGACTAATTAGACTAATTACCTGACAGGAGTTTGTCAGTCTTATTCGAGATACTGTGGGGATGTGGCTCAATGAAGCAACATCAAATGTCTCGGGAGGCCTGGGACCACATTGTGTGACTAGATAAAACCAAAGGCAAAAGAGCAAAGAAACAATTTGTTAACTTCACTTGGAGGTATTTGGAGCTTTGTGTCTTTCTTTCTTACTACTAGAAATAAAACTGTCCAACTTGTTTAGATTCTGACCTTGGGTGACATGTTTCCTCCTGCTGTAAATATGTTTGCAGTAACTTGAGATAAGATAAGATATGTTTATTTGTCATATGCACAATTGTACCTAGTACAATGTACAATGAAATGCGCTGATACTTCTTTCTTTCTTTCTTTTTACTAATTGATCTACTACCTTTTTGTACTACATACACTCACATAGACACACTAGGGTCAAATGAATGGTGCACAGTGTAAATCTGAAATCTTGCAGTGACTTTGGTATCAGAGGGACTGGTTGAGGGATATCAGGGAACTGGGGAAATGAGTACACACCCATAACTACCTGTCACATACCTCACATGATACAGGTGAGAGTGACTTGCACTGACCCATGTCAGTGGGAAAAGAAAGTGGCCCCACTGTGCTGACATGATGCTGCCCTGTAGGTTAGACCGAATGTTAATTGGATGGTGTGCAAAGCACAGCATCATATCAAAGTAACTAAATTGTTCTGGTGTTTAAGACAAAGCATATGCACATACTATATATGAAATTTTGCACTCTATTCCATGCTTAGGTTAGGGGAATGGGGAACCCTATTTTGTTTCTCTGCATTTGGTTCTATTCTCCCTTTGAACCTCTGTGGCAGTTCCTCATGGCCACATGGGTTTCTTGTATTCTCTGTGCCACGGAAATCCCACTATGGCCAAAAACAGCCAGAGATAATGAACCTCAGTCCTTTAGTTAGACCTGTTCTGTCAGGATACAGATTAAAATTAGCACAAAACTCTCCATTGTGGGACTAATAAAGTTTAATTTTATCTGATGCATGTTATGATCAGAACAGCCTGGATCAACAAACATGGTAAGAAAAATTTTTATACCTTCCATGCTGACCAGCGTAAATACTAAAGGAGATTTTTGAAAAGAGACATGTCACTCAAGCCATTTTGGTGATTGGTATATAGCATAGAGTAATGAAATATTTAGTGAGGAGAGAAGAAGAGATATACTGTTTTAATTTAAAATTTGCTCATGTCCACGATAGATCTTTTCTTCTTTTTATTATTTGACAGTTTTATACCTACTGTCTGCAGGAGTAATGCGAAGTTTCAAATTACTTTTCTGCCACCAAACTACCCAGGAAGCTGAGAAACACCAGGAACATGTCACAGAAGCTGACACACTGATTTGTGCTGCTTTGTATAAAAGCCGGGTTGACCATAAGCTACTGGCATAGAGCCACTGTTCTGCTTTGATTTGATTGGTTCACAGTTTGAAATAGTGCGTGATGGTCAGCAGGGAACATGTTTGAGAACAGACAATGGCTAAAGATTTGCATAATCAGAGATCTCACTGTGGATCCTCTCAGGAAGCTGCTAGTGTTTGTAAGACATTTTTTTTTAATTATGTAAAAAAATTTTGTCTTGTATTTACCACTTCAGTTATTTCACACAGATAGTATTTTATGTAGCTCAAGCTAGGCTTGTGACATTGCTGTTTACTCATTTTGTTTGCTCTGTCTCTACAATCATTGTTTACTTAGCAGTTTGTTACACTCCATTTGAATCAAAGCTACTCCTAAACAACTCAATTAACACATGACCATTCTTTTTCCTTTCTTCAAACTGCGCACGCTGCTCTGTTTTAAAATGAAAAATTACATTGGCAACTACAAGACTATATGCATAATGTAATATACTATAATATAATATATAATGACTGGAAGCACTGTTTATTATTCTGTGTCAATAGATCATCTTTTGTTTAGCTAAGATCCTTAATGGTAGAGGTTAAACCGTGATCAGATTCTCAAATTCATTCATTGTTCATTCACTGCATGTGTTATTTCTATAGTTCCTTCTTTATTCGTTAGTTCATTTCATTTTTATTCTTTTTTTATTGGTACATCTATGACAATATCAGGTTTTTAGTTTCTTTTCTTTACCCAAGTCCAAAAAGTAATTTGTAATATTTATCTCAGGGAAGGTAATCTTGTTAATGTGGTATTAAGATAGTAAAGAATGCCAGCTGTGTGTAGGTGGCTTTGGTAGCTTGGTAACATAACAGCAGCTGTGTCATGTACCATGGCTTCAGTGAAACAACCAAATGTTTAATTGTGAGTACAGTATATGTAAATATAAACCAAATTAAGCTAAGATTATTTTGGAATTTTAATGTTAGTGTCTAAGCATGAAATCCGGCTCAGTGAATAAATGTAAAAGTATGTATAAAAACATATACTAGGGACAATCCATGGGTTTATAAAGTACCTCTTTACATTACATCGTTAAAGGTAGTTTTCCAGAAAAAGCAATTGCTGCTGGAGGTATTCACTCCCAGAGGAAACATCTGTAATTATGGGTTTTTACTGTGACAGGGTAGAAATGCTGGCTCTTTTAGTAAAGACAAAAGAACGTTGAAAATGATCTTGCTGCCATTGTTTTTTCCCCATTGATTGGACAGCAGCCCATTGTCATATCTTTCGCTATTGTTGTGCCTTCTCATTACATATGACCCACTCTAAAGACAACAACTGTTACTCTTGGGTTTTTAGGGCTGTTGTACTTGGCTGTTGTGAGAAGGGATCAGTGTACCCCTGATTATATTTAAGTGAATGTATTCATGTATGTGTGTGTGTGTGTGTGGGCTTTACTCGCTGGATGTCCTTCCATTTTCTCAAATGGGATAAATGTCTTTGTTTCTTAGCCTAATTGGCTTTTCTTAGCACAGCTTTTGGCAGTAAAACCTCAGTGTTCTGCAGCCTCTTTTTATTAGGACTGTGCTTACCATCCACCATTTTGGTGTGAGCCCATCTCGCCTATATTAGATATCTGTTCTATTTCAGCCCACACTGCAATAAGCCTAAGTGCTGCACAGTCCATCTCCCCAACACTGTGTAATGGCCGAGACCAGCCTGGAATCTCTCCCCTCTCATCACCATGGCAACCTCCAGACTCCTTTTTTCAGTCTTATTCGCCTCTTTCTCTTCTCCATCTCTTTGCTAACTATTTATTCATGTTTAATCTGTAGCTATAGAGAAGGGCGGCAAATGGAGGCAAAGGGAATTAGAAACATTTGCTGAGCCTCTGAAAATATCTAGTGGGACTAGAAGAGAACTCTTATCTCTTCGTGTCTTGAGGTTCACCTGTTTTCTTTCCATCTTTTTAATCTCCTTTCTCATCCCACTTCTCCCTTTTGTCTTCTGCACCTCAAATCACAACCTCGGTGCCTCCCATATTTTGTTTCTGCTTCCCTTATGTTATCACTAGCTCTTTCTCGCTCTTGAATATTAAAATGCCATGATGATTATCCAGTCATGTGTTGCCAAGTTTCTCTTCCGGCTGTGTCTTAGTTGCATAGTCAATGTGCCTCCCAACTGGGTCAGCCAAAAAAAAAAAAAAAAAACACTCAGCCCTCCTGCTCAAGTGGTCTGCGTCTTCAGCATTAAGTCACTGCAGGTGTCTGTAATTTATACATTTTAACTAGTCTTACATGTATTCTTGTGCTCCAATTTAAATTCATCACTTACTTCATATGTAGGGTCTGAATCTAAATTAGGAATATGTTGGACTATATATTGGTAGTACTATGGACTTCAAAGTAAATACTAAAATACCAAAATGCTAAACTAAAATAACTAAATGCTAAATACTAAAATAAGAATTGGCCAATCAGTCAATAACAAGAAGTTTTTTTTTGTCAAAAAGTGAGTAAAGGAGCACCAGAGGGAGTGCTTCCAGTAGCATAGCCTTCTCCTGATCCATCAGAGCTGATCTACAATAGTGTCTCTATTTACTCCCCTTCAACCACCCACACCCCCCTCCTCTCCCTTCATCCCATTAGTATGAGAAAGAGGAAAGCGGGAGCTGAGTAGATGAGGTTGATGAGAGAGCAGTGGGGCTTGAGTGAGTCTAGTGCCTAGTTGAAAAATGTAGCCCCTTCCCTTTAATTTAGGGAGTTGGCCCAATGAAAGTGTGATAAGTAAGGACAGAGTAAACCTAGATTTAATTCCATAGTCCTGATCTCCTATTTCCCTTCAAAAGGGATTGCTACATATTGTATTTAGGGCAATACTGTTCATGTGGATTGTTTGAAAGATTTTGGTTAAATATTTAGCATCATTCAACAGGGTTATTATATTCTTGTAATTTTTCCTCGGATGTATAACGCCTTGTTTTTTAGCAATGTAGTCTGCTCTGTGGAGATTCGCCTTGGCCACAAACAGTTTTCAGTCATATGACCAGTAGTTTCCAGTATTAAACACTTACCACAAACAAACATATGTAACACATATATACACAGTATGATTAGATATTCTTAACCTCTCAAATATGACTCTTGTATGCACAGTGTTCCTGGCATGTGATCATTCCATCTATATCTCTGCAGCTGTTATGGAGCCCTTGCTCTTAGAGATAAGTCAAAATTAGCACGCGATCAGCTGAAGTGCAGCCAAACTGGAGATTAAATTAATTTAACAAGCATGAATCAGAGTAATCACATAAAATAAGCTGTATTATAGTGTTGTTCAGTCTCACTAAACTCTAAAATGTAGGTCCAGACATGGGTCAAACTACTTGGACCCCACTGATGTTCTACTGTGTTCTACTGTGATGTGTTTTTAAAAGCTTCAATGCATTTTAGGTGAACAATTATGGTATTTATCATGTCACTTTACTGTTACTAGAACATCAGTGGAGTGATTTTAAAGATGGGCTACAATATAACAAAACCATTAATTTAGCTTGCTTTTCTGTAATATTTATGGTAAAGACATTATTATTATATGGTGTTAAGTGAGTCTGCTTTGGCATAAGGTCAAGGACTGCAGAAGGCCATGGTCTTTTTTAATGTCAGCATGGTTTTAAACTGCTGGCAGCTGCTGTAGGCATTGTGTTAAATGCACTGCAAATATTGTGGAATAGATACTGTGAAATATAGTTTGTAATAAAGTAAAAACGCTGCAATCTGCTGACTATAGTTCTTTGGCTGCTCTCTGGGCTGACCAGGTTATGAATGCATTTCATGTGGTTTGTGTGTGTATGCATGCATGCACATATGCACAGCAGTCTTTGCTCAGCTGTGAAAACATGGAGGCTGATGCAGCTATGCTTGCATGCTAATTAGTTTTTCTCTCTTCTTCTTTGTCTTCATCTTTTTTATACACAATTTTCAACTGCTTCCAGTATTTAGGTATGCGCGGCATGTGCTGCCGTGGCAACACTGCCTCTATGTTCAGAGTCTAAAGGGGATATGTGAAACGGACAGGAAAGAAGTTATGTCAGAATTGTCATAAAATTAAACTAAATATAGGCACATTATTCTTAATTCTGCTGTTGGTGGACAATTTAAGAGCTACTGTATAAGTACCTGTCAGGAAACTCTGCACTTCAGTACAGTTCTACAGAAGTGAACACATTCAGCCGAATCCAGAACATAACTACCATTTGTCTTGTTAGAACACTAAAACGAACTACAGGTTTGAGCGTCTTCAAAAAACATAGCAATTAATGCAAAATATTTCTAGTGAAATAGCCTTTTTGATAATTTACAGCTTTGCTCACAATGCTTTTTTGCAAGCTTATAATCCAACCATTATTCTTACTAGTTAAACCAGTGTTTGACAATTCAAATAAGCTGCTGTGAGAAAGTTCTAGTGTTGTCAGAGATGATCGCCTTGCTGCGGAAAGTGGAATGGGGCCGGGTCACATGTGGGAGATGTCAGATGTGAGATGCTCACTATACACGTAGCACAGTGTGCACTAAGGGTGTTATATTCGTAGTTGCATAAACTGCTGTGTGTACAGGAGCTGGTGCACACCCATATGCTAGAATCAATTTATCTTCACAAGCAGGCAGCTTGCAAGGCTAGTAGGAGGTACTATTCTAGCTGGCAACAGCAGCTAACTAATTTACAACCTTTTATTAAATGAACTTTATTTACAATAGCATATATAACACAATATCTACAGAGGAAATCTCTTGTGACAAAAAAACGAATGGGACAGGAAGAGATTATCAGAAAAGAGGATGCAGTTGGGGCTGATTTAGTAAAAATACAAATTCTTGGTTTCAGGTGTTCGCATGCTTGCTGGTTTGGCTTTGCTGTCTGAATCTAATGAAAACATGAAGGCAACAAGTTTTGCAGTAAAAGGTTGAAATTGTCAGTAAAGTTGAGTGAAAAAAATTGTTCAGCTTAAGAGTATTATTTTCAGACACCACCAGTTGTACAGTTGCCATAGCAGTATCGAAGATTATTGTATTTGTAAATGTTAGCCCTATAAGAGTGTGATCAAACCTTGAATAGAAATCTACTGTAAGAGATTAAGGCCATGTTGGTGTTTGACTTACTGATGTTATTTCCATGAAACCATATAGTTGAATACATAACCTGGACTGAAAATAGAAATTATTTCCTATGTGCATTTCCATGTACTCCGTGATAAGCTGTTTTGTACAAGGCAAAATCCTTGCAAATATTTTTTTATTAACTTCTTATAGAATAGTTTTGAGAACTAATTCAACCTTACAAAACCTTTATTTAGCTCTCTAAGAAAACATCATTTCTGAGCCAGTGCTGCATGCTGTTAGTTGTCTTTGAAACACCAGTTTCAGTAAAACTATTGACATTTTCCTGCAGTTATCATAATTGACTGCACCATGCATCACTGTTTTTCAAGAAAGGCAAAGCAAATTCAGTCACTTTTGGTTTCTAAGTCACAATAAACCCTAGTGATTCTAGCAGGATTAGTAATTGTTGCCTCACAACAGTTGCTTGGATGTCTTTGTGTGATGCAGGTTTTGCTCCAGAGAATGCTACATTTAGAGCGCATATACAGAGGAAGAGGCAAAGAAATGCTTCCTATTAGAATCAATTTAAGAGCCTAAACTTAATGTAAAATAAAGCCTAATCATCGTGACGCATTGTAACATTTTCCTTGGAAAATGTTCGCTGCCTAGCACATCCGTGTAAGCAGAGCATCCACGTAACATATCGTAGCTGTTATTAGAGTCTGGCATGGGAATCGGCTGCCAGCTCCTCTGACCGTTTAAATGCTTCTGACACTTAATTAATGGCTGATTGCTGTGCAGCAGTTCCCCGTCAGCCTGTTGCAGACTGCTTTGGCTCACAAACACACACATCTCCCATGCACACAGACTCGCAAACACAAACTCTACTCCAGTCTTCTTTTATTTTCTTCATCTGGTGACGCATTGGTATTTTAAGGAACAATAATCTTTTCTAACTCAGTTTTTTTGTATCCCATATTCTCCGTACAGACAGAGTGTTTTTGACATAAGAACAGTCTAAATTATTTGTACACTTGTCAGAAGAGTGAATAAGGTTAAACACTAACTTCCTTTGCTTAGTTAAAGTTTGATCATGCATTATATTGTTTTTTTAATTTAAACTGACTGGTGCTGTTGGGTTAAGAAAGTGATGTCGTTGTTGAAATCCCCCCAGCCGTCTCTTTCCCTATTTCACATTATGTTAATATTTGATACTGACTCCCGCATCTGAGCCTTTATGGGATTATTTTTCATATTTTCTTTATTCTTTTCCTCTCTTTTTATAGAACTGACATGAGTTAAGAGAGCTCTTGACAGTTCCCATTGCCCCGCAAGTCATTGCCAGGCATGTCTGCACCGCACACCACTACAAGATGCAGTCATTTTTTGGGTCTCTACCCTTATTCCTTCGTGTCCTCTATTTGTTTTCTGGGTGAATGCGTGGCAGAGTCTAGTCTGCGGTCGAGAGAAGTTGTTGTTTGGCTCTTCAGATAAGGGGTGGGAAACAGTACTCCCCCACACCATAGTTACATTCAGACACATCTGCACACAGTTGACAGCTGAGCCCACCCACTCACACAAGTGGACATAGCAGTTCACTCTAAAAAAAAAAGCATAATGTATCTGCTGTGCAGTGGACCATGCACGAAAAGGTCATCCTTTCCTGTGAACCGCATGGTTTTGGGTGAGTTTGTTTGCAGTGCCTCAGGGCAGCCCAAAAAGTGTGTTTATATGTCTTCTAATAACACCGGTTCTTTATAGCTGTCTGCACGGGCAACTGTGTTTGTTTCCCACTAAGGTTTAGACAGTAAATCTGTACTGATTGTCAGTATCATAATACTCTAAGTCAGTTTAGTGTGTCATTCAAACGTGAATCCACGTGATATTTAGAAATGTCGTTTTTTTTTGGTTTTTTTTATCCCTTGCTGCAGCATGAGATTAAAATAAGTATTTGCATCTTTGTTGATTATGTAACATCTAGCACTGCAGAATCTAAACTGAAATGTATCCAGTTGTAAAAATATAACATACGCAGTTACCAAACCTACTCATATCAAAGCTCAGACTTGGCAGTTTGATTTAGTATCCATTCTTTGATTTCAAATTGAATTTGCTGAAGCCTAAAGAATAAACAAATATAAACTATGCAAATAATCTGTTGTTTTATAGATAAAAGAAATGTGTATGTTAACTATTTCAGAAACTGTTAACTCAATTTAAGTCTCTCTGCTATGTTATAAGTTAGGTCATGTTTAAAGCAATCTATAGACATTCCCATCTGTGTCTCACACAGCTCAAGTGTGAAAAAAGCATGCAGTCCCTCAGGAAATGTGACCCTGTGGTGCCTGGAGCTAGCAGGCCGTGTGTGTGTGTGCTTGTGTGTGTGTGTGAGTATTGTACTTGTGTAAAAATGCATGTGTATGACTTTGTAATGAACACATGTTGGTGAGTCGCAGCAGATGAAGCCTGTCCCACTGTGGAGAAGTAACTGAGGTGTGAGCGGTTTGACAATGGCACAAAGTGACAGACAGACTGAAGAGAATACTAGAGTAGTGGGCGGGATGTGTTGTGTTGTATCTGCGCGTGCGATGGCATGTGGTTGTGTAGATTTCTATACAGCACATGCACTCAAGTCTGTGTGAGTGCAGTCAGGAAGAGTGAACACTGAGGTGTTTTTCGCATGCCTGTCTTTATTTTGGCTTCTGTGAAAGGCCCTCTGTGCCCCCTGCTGTTTCCACACTGACAGACTACACACTGACAGGGCCTACCCTCACAGCATCCTAAAAAAGTCAGCTGGTGTGGAAGACAAGTGGGAAATAAAAGAAAAGAGACATCCAGTTGTGGAGAAGGGGTTATCGTCCAAAAGAGACTTAGGGAGGCTTGAGTGGTAGAGCATAAAGAAAGCTGAGAAGAGCAAAAATAGGAAAAGAAAAAACAAGAAAAGAGCTACACTGATTGAAATGTGAGTGAAAGACAAAGATGACTTGTAGCTGTGAGGTGAGAGTTTGAAGCAATGATGAGGAAATCTTCTCGCTCCACCCTGGTTCTGGTGCATCATCAAGAAAAGCAAGTCGGAGGGACCCAAGGAACGCCACACAGCACATTTGCTGCACTGTTTCTCATGCACAGTGCTAACCCTTTTCCACAGCCATGCATTTTTTAGTCAGTGAGCTCATCTCCCCAAAAAGCACCATGATCCCAAAATGAACTCACTTCTCTTCTGACATGGTACTTTGTTATTGGGTTTTGACCGCACAAAATGTCACCAAAAACACTTCATCCCCTTTACCCATTTTATTTGACTTCTTCAAAAGGTTGATAGTGCTGTTATTTTGCCACTGTTTATGTGGGGAACCAGCCTGGCAGACTAATTCTGCTACTTTATGAAAGTGTGTAATTAAGCGCCTCGGTTGGCCTCTTGTAAATGTCATCTGCTCAGCCCTCTAGATCGTAGACTTTGATGTAATTAATTCCAGTCTGAGATAAGTCACAGCAGCCAACTTGCTGCAAGTAAAGGTGATAGTTCACCTTTTGAAAGTGTGCTTTTCATTGAAGTGTTAAAATAAATCTAGTTCTATATGTGGGGTGAACAGCAACTGCAATAAGGTTTTTCACAAACATCAACAACATACTATTAGTTTAGTTTTTGATGGTTTAACTTTAAATTTAGGATAGGCATCATGAGTGTTTGTTTTTAATGCTGGGACATCAAACCATAATTGTAATTAGTTCATCTCTAGGTGTTTTTCTCTTGGTTAAACACGGAATCAGCCTGATCATTTTTCAGTTACAGTGAAAGAAGAAAAACAAAGACAGAGAAGAAGAAAAAGAGGGTTATGTGTGTTGAGGTGGATTGCACAGTGTATAGCCTCACTTTGCTTTCCAGTCACATATTGGAAATCAACCATGCACAGGCCTTTTAGTTTAAGCAGACAGACACTGTTCTACGCCAGCTGAAATGACAACAATCATCACATTTCATCAACTGTATCTTGATCTATAATAATTGATCTGTGATAGAAGGGCATCAGTGAGAGTGAAAGGAAAAGTTTACAAAACTGCACTGAGACCAGCTCTGTTATATGGACTGAAGACAGTACCAGTGACAAAAAGACAGGCTGCAGAAGTGGAGGTGGCAGAGCTGAAGATGCTGAGATTTCTATTGGGAGTGATGAGGATAGACTTGATTAGGAATGAGTAGAGTCTGAGTAGGGATGAGTATTTTGGGTTTAGGTTATTTAGGTCCAAAGAGGAGGTTCATGCATGTGATGTAACAGAAGAAGACAATGGGAACCAGCTGGAAAAAAAAGATCTATATTATCTTTATTTCTACATCAACCATTAATTTGTTTTCGTTTTAAAATGTCTTTTAAACCATTTGTCTGAAGTGCCACTACTGTTTTTTATTCTTTTCCCAGCTTGCTTTTTCTCCTGCCTCATCTGTCTTGCCCTCACCAGCAGTAATTTTTCTGCTTCTCTCCCAGTCTCTATCTCTCATCAGGATTAGCCTCCTTTGCCTGTTAGCGTGCTAGCTCTTTTTATCCTTCGCTCCCACGTTTGTCTCTCCATACAATCCCTGTTTTGTGTGGATTAGTGCCCGTATTGTCCCCGGATTAGGGTGTCATTGTTTCTGAGGTGGGAACGTGCCTCTGAATATACATGTGAGTGTGTGTGTACAGTATGATAAAATGTCTTTCTGCATCCGAGACTGAGATGTTGTATTTCCGTTTGTATATAGAGCTTTTATTACAGCATATAAAACAGCATTTTGAAGCTGTGAGTGACTTCAGAAAGTATCCATCTCTTTCACGTTTTATTGTGTTGAAAATTATAACTTTGCTTTTAATAGATAAAATATATACTATTTTACAAAATCTGTTTGACCTTTATCACCTGTCTGGGGAAGCATCACATCATTCCACTCATATTCACAGAACCTGTACACAGATGTACCGTGGTCCTCAATTATCTAATCTGAGCACCACAGAAATTGAATTTCACCTTGATCACATTGACCGAACAAATGGGTCTTTAAATTCCATATCAAAACATTCGGGAAATTATACAAATCACAAGCACAAATAACAATTCACATGCTAAAATGTTTATATAAATTACAGTATTTGTGATCACTTTTTTTTTTACTCGCCTCACCTGAAGTGAGAAATATTCACAGCAGATAAACAAAAGCATCAACCTTAGAGGGCAACTTCACATCACATGTCATATCATGTTCAGTGACTCATCCCGCGCAGAAAGCGGGTGTGAGAATAAAACTATTAAATAGGTGTTTGTATTGATTGAGTGGCAGGGATCCTGTGTTAGCTCTGTGTGATCGAGACATTCAGCAGGTGGGGGGTATGGGAAATCTGTGGCTATGCTGAGAGTATTGAGATGCGCGAGAAATTACACTTCTCATCTATTGTTTGTGACAATATGGTGTTTATTGGCCTATTTACTTTCTCTCTCAGGTAAATTTGTGTGACAGTTTATTGATCTGTGTTGTAGTTATTCATACAGGCACTACATCATCATACTGTCTTTTGTGTGGGCTGTTTGGCTTCTGGTTCCCCTCAACTGATTTTTCCCAATTAGTTTGACTGGAATTAAACTTTTAACAGCATGAAGTATATTTACTGACTCCACTATAGAGGACCTTAATAAACCAACATTTATCATCAAGCAGCCGTATAATCGAATACATCATTAAGATTGCCTTGCATGCCTGTTACCATCCATGATGAAATACCCAGTGACAGTTACGAACAGTAACCAGTGCTTTCTCTCTCATTGCTTTAATTGATATCAACCAAGCGGCTCTTTCCTGGCTGCTGTGTTTAATCATTTCTCCGTTTACCAGGGCACTGTAACACGCAGCAGTTCATCAGGCCGGACTTATCGATGAGCTGCTGACAATTCCCTGTACTCATATCTTTCAGACTTCGACTGTTGAGCATTTACTTGTCTGCCACCTAAATGTCAAAGTTCAAATTTAAGGTCTAGTACTAGACTAGTGTTCTGGGAAGAAATGACTTTAGTCAAAGGTTTGTTCATTGCACCTTAGAAGAATTTTTGATCATATTTCTAAAACAATTGAATTTCACAGATTGTTAATGTGCTCAGGTGTTTAAAGTAGTGGTTACTGACTTCAAAAAGTCATAGGCTTTCAGTTTGTTATATATTGAAGTATGAATAATTCAGTCTGTACTGTGATAGGTCACAGTGCTGAAACTAAACAAATAACACACACGGATGTATAAGCCAGGAGAAAAAAATGTCAGCCAACATAGGCTTATATGAACACTAGCACATGATATTATTTCCCTAGCAAAATCACCTGGGTCAGCTGTGTTTGTTCTAGTTTTACTTCACTTATAGAGAATCTGTGTTTACCATACTCCGTTGCACAGCCTGGACCATTTCAGGTTGATTTACTAGAGAGAGAGAGAGAGAGAGAGAGGGAGGAAGATAGGGAGGAAGATCGGGAGAGACAATAGGGAGGTGTCATGGAGAAATAAACCTTCCTCCTCAGACTGCTTGGAAGTAGACAAATATCTTCACAAGTCACGTGGAAACTGGGCTTTTAGCTGATTTGTGTTTATCCTTTTGTTGATTTGTGTCCCTCAGAGTATATCTCACTGCCTTTGTGTGTGCCTGACAAGCTTTTACTCAAACTCCTGATGCAAACGCACCATCATTGGAGCGTAAAGGTAAAGGCGTGAAGGCACACCTGTTTGTTTTGTGTTGGCCTCTTACCCATCATTTGGCATTGCTACGTGCTCTATTTGAGGCCTTAATTCACAGTTGCTTTTCAGTCTACAGTGTCTGAGACTGGAAAGGAGCTAAGGTGTCAAAGGGAGGAGCTGGTGATTATTTTTTGGCATGAGACGTCTATGTAAGAGTGGGTGAGAATGACAATTGGCATCTTATGTGCAAGCTAGAAACAGAATTCAGTGTGCATGGACTATTTCCCCAACCCAGAAGGCATCTGAACCAGACTATATTCTGCACGTATGAAAACAGCTATAGTTAATTTAATTACTCCTACGTTCCACTGATGTCAGTGTACTGCTAAGGTTTTGGGTTTTAAATGTGGATTTAGAAATTGATTCAATAAAATTATATCGTTAAAGGCAACATAACTGATGGAAACATCGACTATAGAAGACACTTCCCTATGGTTTGTAACCCTACAGATGGCGTGGAATCAAAATAAGAGACTAGCCTGGAGAATTCTAGTTGTGATTCAAAGGAAACATCGAAGGAATAACAAAGCTATGAGGAAAACATTTATTATTTTGATGATGGAGTGGGTAGAGGACAAAAAGGAACTCTCCTGAGTAGTTAGATACGATGAAAAAGCATCTTACAGGTAATATCTGAAGTCAAGTATATTATAAAATGATGAATGTAAGAGGGTTAACATATAGAAAAAAACATCTGTCTTGGTGGGTTATCATATTGTGGTTATTGTAGTGAAATGGTGACATGAAAAAATATATAATGACAACATTGTGATTTAATGGATTGTATCATGGCATTAATCATGCCATGAAACTACAGTCCAATAATTCTCCAATGTAGCTTATTAGAAAAAAGAAGAGATCTAAATGTTGTTGCTTGGTGATAAATGCAGTCAAACCACCTCAACTCTCAACAACTATGTTAATATCAACACATAGTTTCTTAAGGGCTTTTCTTGCTAATTTATTTAGCAGCTCTTGCCGTTTCTCATGTGGTAGTGAAGGTAGCCTAAGTACCCACTCTATTAAAAATAAACTGTTAAGTATCGCCCGCTGTCATAGAGGCAGGTCAGACACTTTGTTTGATAATTTGTGGACATAAGAAATAAGGATGACAGTATGATTTAACAGGTGAACCAGAGCGTACAAACTAGAGGCGGTGTTGTGATTTAGAAGTTGAGTCTAAAAAAGAACTGCTTAAAGAGACTTCACTCATGCACAAGATGTTTGCTCTATGGGACAAAAACACATCCACTGACCTTTTGTTCAATAAAACCTTTATCAGAATGTCAACAATTGTATTCATAACTATTCTTTAATGTAGTTTTACTGATCAGATATCAAAAGCTTGCATTGCCCTCTAGACAACCAGGTAATTTTTAGCAACATGATTTGCTAGTATGTGTGCACGTTTGAAAAGTGGCTGTCTTTATACTGTATTATATCCATAATCCTAAACTATTGTTAGCCCTCACTGGTTTTGATGCATTCCTGCACTGTATTTCAGTCAGGTTTAGAACTAAGGGTATTTGTGGAAGGCTGCCCTACAGCTTGTTGAGTTCTGTGTAGGACTGCAGATTATGTTGCACATTGAGAGTCATTGAGAGGCATTTTTAAACACTCCATTCTACGAGACTTTTCATTCAATCAGCACTGTCAGTAGCATTCACAAACATTCACAAACCGGTTTTATAAAATGGTGTTTTGCCAGTGTTGGCTGACTCTGTATGTGGCATTTGAGTGCCTTATGTCTTAGTTATCTTCCTTTTTATCTGTCATAATAGAAACATCATGAAGCTATGATTGTTTTTCTTTTTTTTTTTTGTTTAATTATGATAATCATGTCTAAAATCTTTTTGTGTCTGTGCCATTTGTATGCTACAGTACACGCAGCTTGACAAGATCAAGTAATCAGTGTCAAAAGCAACCTTTGCTACTTTATAATAATGGCTTATAATTGCTGTAATTTCTAAATGGCTAATGCCATATGTTTGTGAAACCTCTAAGAATAAATCTACACTTCAATCACATCTTTATTCTATTATTTCAATTACATTGTGGTGGTGTATAAAGGCAAAATCATAAAAAAAGCCTGTGCCTGTCACTGCCCAAATACTTCTGGACCTCACTAGGGTATACGGCAGAAATGAGAGAGAGAGAGAGAGAGAGAGAGAGAGAGATTTAGGTGTAAAGCAAGGTTAAATAAAGATATTGATTAATCTTTCCAGTGCACCTTTGTTTCATCAAGCCATCGCTTCTCTGCACATGTTAGATAACCGAACTGATGGAAGTAAACTGAAGGAGACATTAATGGGATGTTGGTCTGAACTGGCATGTCATCTCTTGAACTGCTGAAAAAAGAGACATGTTTTTTTACAACTGTCATTTCATATGTCACATAACACCAAATCTGTGTTATGAAATGACAGTATGAACATGCTGACATGTTTTAAAGATGGCCAGTATAATGAATACATATAATGAAGAGGATTTGCACATGGTGAAGACATATTTACAGTTCTGCTGCAGTCTTAGAAAAAGAAGGTATTTGTTTTTTTTCATGTTCCTTACAAGCCTGCACATGCACACATGAACACTTTCCCTTCTACAAAGTCCTCTTGGGGGGGGCTACTGTTACCAAGGTTACATACATAGCTGGGGAGGTAGGATTGGCAGACGGGGAGGCAGAGCAAAGCAAGACAAAATGCAGGAAAATAAGCAAGATAGAAGGCGTCTAGTATAAATGCTGCAATTATATGTAAATGTAAATTTGTATATGTACTATATGTTAACAAATGCTGGCTGGACTACTTTTGAATTTGGTATGGATGGATGTTAATGTTTTGGGTGACGGTAACTTTTCTTTTGGGTTCATGAAAA
Organism: Helostoma temminkii; assembly: GCA_900302695.1. NCBI lineage: Eukaryota > Metazoa > Chordata > Actinopteri > Anabantiformes > Helostomatidae > Helostoma > Helostoma temminkii. Next base: position 32,732 of record OMLM01006556.1, on the reverse strand, counting down.
AAAAAAAACACTCAAATAATTAGGACAGTAGGGGTCAAAGTAGGGGATGCAATGATCAGAATTTTTCCATCTATTTTGGAAAACAGTTCCAAGCGCTGAATAATAAATAGTCTTTTTCTCTAAATCCAAAATATGTAAAGTGTACTGTATAGAACTGGTTCAAATCTGCTTTGTTGAATAACGGACATTTATAAACTAACCAAGCCACACTTTAAAGGATCACAATCCAATTCTTTCTATGCTTTACTTTAATGTATTTTGAGCAGGCCTGCTTTTCCTCAGAGCTAGCCTCTACAGTGCAACATGCTGTTTCGGAGTGAAAGTTGCGCGCAAAAACACAATTTGAGTGCACTGGGGAGAGACACACACTGAGGTGGGCAAGATGCATGATCTGATTAAAAACTGTGATGTTGTTAGTCACTGATAATCACAATTACAAATGGCAGTATTATAATTCAGGCAGTAGCTTTCTCAAGTTTAGATGGTACTGACCACTGCATGTGCTGGTTGAAATGAGAAATGTCGCCAATAGAAGGTAATTTCAGATGTCACCAATGAACGTTAATTCTGTGACTTTGGTTGCATTCTCCCTGTTTTTCTTATGTTGATATATCAACAATTAAAGTTTTTAACTGAGACCTTTAGTATTTGAATGAAGTAAATGCGGAGTAAAAAATAAGAAATATATGGCATGTCCGATTAAGTGGTACCTTCTAAGTTGCGGACAAGAAACCAGAGCAGTTGGAAATCTCGTGTAATCTTCTTGAATTTGGATGTATGGGTCTGTGTGCCCCTGAACACTTTAGTTTGCAAGTGTGACCACAGATTTCTGTGTTACTGTTTGAAAGAGTAGTGTCAGTGCAGAGATAAGCATGAAAAGCCAGGGGGATTTAGATGCTTCGAGCCAGAGTCAAGGCTGTACACAGAAGTGTTGATCTCACCTCTCAGCTTCCCCAGCCCTGTCTCTCATCTGTCTTCTGGCTTTCCTTGAAGTTTCTCATTCTCCAGCGTCATATATAGTGAATGGCTACTGAATGGCACATTATTCTGTTTTGCAGGCATTGTCAGCAGCCATGAATTCTCTATGAGCTTTCTTTCACACTCCAACACACACAGCAGCTACTGGCACTTTTACTGCACCTGCTGTTAGGTGTGGGAAATTTATTTGGGGTTCATTCCAGTCCATAGTTGTATACCTTTTTTGTGTGCACATGTGTTCAAACCTTCAGTCCAGAATGGATCTTGCTGTCACGTTAGAGAAGGTTTATACACAATTAGGCTTGAAATCAGGGACAGACAGGGATGTTCAAAACTAGATCTCTAACCTCGATTCATTTGGGTGAGCAACACGCCTTGAAACACACTCCAATGTGATTACACTTGGCAACTTTGATAAGGGTTTTCTGTGTCTATCTAAATCTAAGGTTGCTAGGGCAAGTGTTTGTTTCCACTACCTCAAAAACCAAGTTTATAAAATAGATTACAGGAAAGTAGTGTTGCTGAGAACACAACACGGTGATTAAATAACTTGTGATAAGGATGATAGGATTTTAACTATTGGAGCTTTTGCGTTTATAGTCTCAGAAATATCACACAGTATTTACCCTTTTTTTGCTATCTTAAGTTAGCTATTACCTGGGCAGTTTAGCATCCAAGGTCTTAAAAAGGAGACTTTATGTCACGTACTAACTTGACAGGTGCATCAACACCACAATTCTCCATGTCCACACAGATACTGTTCTCCTACAGCCATGCACTGTAGCATGAATATAAGCAAATGCTAATATATTTAGGCAGTCTTTCACTGTTCATTGACTTATGACTGGTATTAAATTTGTGTGTCTTGATCTGAAGAGATTATTCTGTCTTGCTTTTATCAGCCCACAACAAATATCCTCTGCCTCTATGAGTTTAAATAAAGGTCAAATTAATCACACTCTCACCATTAATTATCTCAGTGTGGCTTAAAAGTGAGAACATTAATTCAAGGACGTATGCACTTTAGACACTATGAGCTTTGTTTGGTCAGTATTTAACTGCAAAAATCTTACATCTAGCTACAAACACATCTGATCGTAGTACACTATTTATTTCTTAGATGGAAAGAAGAGTTATTTTTTGCACTCCTCAGCCTCTCTAACCAGAAGCGATGGGAGTTGCAAGCTTTTGTCCAGCCCATATGTAGGGAACAGTAGGCATTGATTGAATTGCTGCTTGACAAAGCAGAAACTGCTTATTGAGCTAATGCACCTGTATGTTGGGATCGATTTTGCAATGTCACTTCCAAATACATAGCAGGAAGACAGAGAGGAAGGGAAGGGGTGCAGGGAAGAGTATGGAAACAGGGAGGAAAAGAAAATTGAAAAGAGTGATGTGAGTCTATGAAGAATACGTAAATTAATACCAACGGAGAAATAAACTTTGACTCTAGTCTGGGTTTCTTACTTAAATTCCAGCAACTTGCACTAAAATATGAGTCACTGTTTGGTTATCTCGTCTTGCTTGTCCTGCTTTCTTTTGCTGGAAAGTAATTTGGAGCCAGGTGCTGCATAATTTAGCTCCTTCCTATTGATGACAATGCTGTTTCTTCGAACATTCTTGCAACTATTTATTTCTTACCATCTGTCTGTCTGCGTTGTCCCCCTCTCGCCCTGCCTTATTTCAAAATACACCATGAGTCAGTCTACAGTAAATGACTACGCTAGAGACACCCCACCTCCACCACCTCATTTGTGCTTTGTTTATTTAAACAAATGGATCTTGGACTTATTTAAAAAGTATCTACTAGTACGAGGGAGTGTACCCTTGTGACACATCAACTTGCATCTATTCTCATGAGGAGACCAGGAGGGCAAATCCCTTTCTTAGTACACAGATATTATTTTGTACCTCCATGCTACTTTTCAAATCATATTTGTATGTACATACATTTCCTGCAGTGTTACACTGTCAGTCATGCATCCTCTTCAGCAGTTTGATACACTGCTGACAGCATGATATTGCATCAACTGTATCAAGACAGACTTGTCTCCTCAACTGTCTCCACTTGTTTCTCTCAGCCTAACACACATTCTCTGTCTTTGATTCTCCCCTTTCTTGCCCTTTCTCTATCCTCAGTGTATTTCTTTAGATTTCCTCCAGTGGCTTGGTTCCTGCGCCACTACCCAAGAGACACAATAGTCAAATCTGTCTTAGATCAAAAGATACATTTTTTTATGCTGTGATCAACAATATCTAACAACCATTTGAACCTTTCTGTTAAAAATAGAGATATTTAGTGAAACAAAGCCTATGCTATGAAGTGGTGCACATTCAGGATCTGTTGATTTTGCAGCATAAAGTTTTTAAGAACCTTTTTATGACAGATGAGTCCTTTAGCATCAAAAGGTATATGACTGTCCCGTTTTCCCGAGAAAGAGATAAATTAAGGTGCAGAGGTGAAGACACCCAGGAAGAGAGGGCATCAGTCTTATTAGGGTCAACAGTCATCCCACAGGCGATGAGCTTCATACCATCTCCTTCCCCACTGCCCTATGTCCTAGCCACAGGAATTTGAGAATAAACGAATATAAGTAGATGATGTAAGGGACACATGGTGTGATGGATGGCAGAGCTCTTGAACCTTGTGAGTATGGCTTTGCTGTTAGTTGAGAGATGCATGCATTGATGGACGAGGAGCTTCCTTTGCCGTTTCAGCACTGGAAGTGCTTAAAGCATCCGGGCCCCAGGGACGAGCCATGTCACAGTCTCTCATCCGAGTGACTTATGGACCTGCCATGACAAACGCCCAAGGGCTGCTGTTGTGGCATCGGGTGTGGGGGGATGGGATCTAATGGTCCACGTGATGATAGAAGTCAGACCTCATGGAGGAAACACACCTCTCTGTTTTAAACCTGAAGCCTGTAAAGCCTGTAGAGTAATTTGTGAAATAATTCTGATTTATGAAAATGTGTGCAGGGGAGGAAATTAATGGAGAGTAATGTGAAGTCATCTCGCAAATATTTAAAATTGTTTCTCATTATGTCTCTCAAGTGGGTTGCGTGTGTTTGTTTTTGTCTTTCTCCAACTGAATCTCACTTTTTCATCCTGTCTCTGTCTCAGGATTTAGCTGGTAGAAATAAATGGAACAGATTGAAATAAATGAGTTCATAGCTTGCAGAGCAGAAACAGGCTGGTTGTTTTTTATACACCGCTGCCTGTGTTTCCAGATTTGGGCAGTACATACTGTATTCAGCAAGTTTTACCTTCTTTCCTTCTTTTTATCTCACTATCAAATCAGTTTTGAAGGCACAATAATTGTGTCGGAACATGATGGGGGAACAGCTTCGTTTTCAGGTGTATGAGCTATCGTTGTTATGGTGCACTGTATTAAACACTGTCAGTGTTGTTTACTGTTGATGTTTATTGGTTGCAGGTATACATCTCAGGTATAAAAAAACAACAACAAACTATTACACTGAAGATATTGATAATTCTCAGTCTTGTTAAAAAGGCGTCACCTCAGTGCTCCAGACATAGCCCTATTCTGGGGATTGTACCAGTATTGGTGCTATTAGACTTAATTTACTGCCAAAAACAAATAAAATGAGTAGGAGAGGAGAATAGCGCATACTATACATTCAAGACACACTCATATACTCTATACCAGTGGTTCCGAACCTTGGTCCTCAAGGCACACTGCCTTGCTTGTTTTCCAACTATCCCTGCATTTACGGCGTCTGACTGGTTGAACAAATTGATCCATGTAATCAGCAATAGGTAGGACAGGGGTATCAGGAAAACAAGCAGGACAGAGGGTGAATACTAATTTCCCTAATTGATTGCAATCCCGCTCACCCCGGAAGCTGTTCTACTCCTCCATCTTGAATCCCAGAACCTCCTATTTGGCTCTGAGGAGTGAAGATTGAGGAGCGATGAAGAGATAAGCGAGGATACATGAGGCCATTCTTCGCAGAAGTCTTTTAGTGGATTGTCACACCCCTTTAGTGGAAATCTGTTGGTGAATGGCTGCAGCTAATCACACTGATGTGAAACTGCATCACAGCACCAGCAAATATATGTTGAAAGTACAGTGGTAACATTAAAATAGAATCACTATAAGATAGAGTTTTTATTTTATGTTTTCAGGTCCATCATCTGGATCATGGCTCTGTAGGTCTCAGTGACAAAGAGCCATGAATAATTTTGTCACTAGATTGTTTCTCTATAACATCTGTAAATTCCCACTATGAATAACATCATAAATGGGGAGAATCCAAACTTGGTGTAACCTACAAAATATTTACATCTGTTTGTTTAAAGTATTTGAGCAAATAATGCATTTCTACAAAACCTGATAATCATAACCCTGTTTAATGTGTAATTAATAAAAAAATATATGTCTCATGTCTCTAAAAATCCCGTTTCCTCTGTTCCTCTTTCCTCATACCTTAGTATGTCACAGGTTGCTTTAGTAATGATGTACGCCTACTCACGTAGAGGTACAGATGCAAGGAAAATGGCGCTGTATCATTTTGCTTTCCAAGCAATAGCCCCATCAAGAGATGGTGCATAACTCCTCCAGTGCACCATAAAAACTCAGGGATGAAGAACACTGGTATATATGTGTATGTTTCATGCTATAAACTTCGGCGCACTTTCTCTTTTAGCCATCTCTGTTAGCAGTGCAGGAATTAATATTTCTAGAACTTCCCTCCCTGAGTTTGTAGCTGTCTTTGCCTCTAGTCACATAAAGGACGACGCAAAAGACCATTTGAATGCCGATTTCCGCACTCAGAGCGTCCGGACCGAGACGCATCTGTAAAAACTGAAATTGCATTGGAATTGAAACCACCTACATATGTGGTTTAAATCAGATTTGAAAAAAATCTGATTTCATGTGTTTGTTTGTTTTTTGTTAGTTAGTTTATTTATTTATTTATTTTTTGCTATCCAGACTTGAAAAACTAATCTTCATAAAAGTCTGTTTATGCAAAAATCTGAAAAAATGACCTAATGTTGTTTATCTCTCCTTCTCTCAGCCTCTCTCATACATACAAACACACTTTTTCGCAGTCATTTTCACAGCCTTGCTGGCACCTTGTCTTTCTCACACATCTGCCGGTTTTTCTATCATAGGTAGACTGTCCTTACAGTGGACATTTTGACTTGTCATAGCAGGCAAAAGCACAGGTGTAACTAACAACATTAATGATGGCGCTGATCCATTTACACGTGCCAGTAATTCATGCCAGTAAGCCAGCATGTAGAATATCAGGGGCCTGGCTCTGGCACCTTCAAATGGAATGCAGCCAGTGGTAATGTTGTTAGTTACACCTGTGTCTGACAAGTCAAAATATCTGCTCTGAGAAAAAGCTCTATTCCTGTATGTCACTCCATCCAACTGTCTGCCTCATCTAATTAAATCTCAATATTGTTCAGACTCAAACTACAAATACAAGTGCTTTGTTAATCAAGCTATACATGGTCACAACAGCAGGGGTGATGCAGTTACCTGCATGCCACCATGGACTCGTGTGATCGTGCTGAGGCAGCAAAGCCTCAGTTCTAGCAGCTAATATTCAAATCAGACGGAGTCCTTGTGTATATGCTAATCTAGTTGTGATGGAAGAGAAACTGTATTAAGGTGGCCTTGGCTGGTCAAAATAAAGGTTATGGAACATTGGAGGTTGAAATTAACAAGTCAGTCTGTCATCATTGTATTGGATTAAGCCAGAAGAAGAGTACAGAAGCACTAACCCTAACTTTAAAAGTAAATCAACGCTGAGGATGTAGCTGGAAATGCAAAATGCAGCTCTATATTCAACCATAACTGATATTTTGCTGGGTTTACCCTTTCACACCCTCTTCATAAAGTAGGGACATGTCATGAGTCTGACAATATTTAATCAAACAGTAATTTAAGGTGATATATTAATAATGCAGATTGCATATTTTTTGGGGAAAATAAACAAAGGTCCAAAGGTGGCAAATCCTTATGCACGCCAACATTAATTCTTAATTTTATTACAAAGTAAATTTAAAATAATAAACAGTATAGATACTGAATGACAGGCTTCATTATGACATTTGAATAAATTTGTATTCTGTCAGTTATATCTTTTCCAAAAATGATACTCCATATTAGTGAAACAACAGTGCAACTTTCTTTTGAGCATCTCTGTAATTTGTAAACCTCTCACCAACATAGGACTACAAATATGAACACACATTAGTCAGGGTTTATGTTCAGCTGTTAAGCTGTCTGATAGTGTCTCTAGAAACTGTCTCATAGACACATAGTTAAAGTTACAGTTTTGAGGAGTACATACGCACCCACTTGGTCAGCAAATTCATTTCTGTTGCCTTATGTGTAGACAGACTGCACAGACTGCAGTCCATTTATTTATCACTATTTGAACTACAGAATTTTACAGACCTTGCTATAAAAAAGCTTTTGATTACTGGGGTAGAAACAGGAAATCATTATAAACAAATAATAACTGAATATTTATTTTTAGGCTATATATTAACTCAAGCAATGCAGCAGCTTTGTGTGACACATGGGAAAAATTCTAAAAAGACTATTGCATTATGTTTTCACTTCTGCCATTTAGTTTGCATCTTGTGCTCAGTCTCGTATTACTTTTTAACTTTATTTCTCTTACAACAGCTGAACAATATTACTAAACTTAATATGGAGCTTGGCTTTGCAAAGCAAAAGAAAAAGTGCTTTGCTTTGCAGCCAAAATATACTGGTTCTTTTCTTTTGTGATACATGATAAAGCTGGAGGCATCCGATAGGGTAAAAACACGAACGTGCTATGGTGTGGTGCCAGTGAGCTGTGTTGCTGTATAGCAGCCATTCTGTCCTCTCTGGAGTTCAACCTAGTCCCTGCGGAGAGACTGAGTTCCATCCAAAGTCCAGCACATGCCCTGGCCAGCACCCTCACTGTGTGGGAGTGTGTGACTGGGCCTAGAAGCTGAATGACAGGGTACACGTGTGTGTTGAATGTATGCTAGGTCAATTGCAGTTTCTCAACTTGTACACTGAGGATTTATTGTTTGAGATGCAACAAAAAAAAAAACCCAGGACACACCTTGTATAGGTGTGGTAGTGCACTATAAGGGTAGTCATCTTACCACATGTTATCAAAGGTAACATCACGTGTTATTTGCTGGACTATAAGCGACAGTCTCTAGTGAATTAGGTTGGCTAAACTTCCTCTGAACTTAATTTACATAATAACACACAATTAGACAAGGTTCTATCAATACTGAGCTCACTAATTTGAATGCAAGTACATGACATGACTGGACAAACAGTGAGTATCATCCTGGCATCCATGAGTAACCGCAGTGGTATCCTGAAGCACTTTAAGGAGGGCAAATTTTTAAAAAAAGAGAATTTAAGTCTACTTAATCTTTTTGTCTTTGGTTATGTCACCAAACTCTCCATGTAATTTACTCTCAATTTTATCACGCTGTGACTCAGACTTTAGCCTAATTAACTGTTCATTCTCTTCTTCCTTTCTCTAGCTCTGCCCAGCTATACTTGTGGCAATCCTGGACTGCTACTAAATGGCCACCAGCAGGGGTCTACATTCAACATTGGTGACAAAATCCGCTACAGCTGCAGCCCAGGCTATGTGCTGGAGGGTCACACCACCCTATCCTGCCTTGCTACTTCAGCTGGTACTGCTGCCTGGGATTTCCCCCTTCCCTACTGCAGAGGTGTGTAAGAAGCATGGTGAAAAACTGTATTGTCATAGCAGGTCTTAAGGTTTAATCTTGAAATATATTGGTCCAAAAAGTAAAAACCTCAGAATCTTTTTAGGTTTTTATTTATGTTTTTATTCTATATTAAATGGTTCTAAACAAGAGCTGAATGTATCACAGGACTTTACAGATACTTCCTTTGTACGGTCCCAAACCTGCTCAAACATGCATGGCTTTATTTCAAAACTTGAAATTTCAAATAAAAATGAGCAAAAGTATATGAAATTGTAAAGCTATATGTTATGTATCTGTGGAGCCTATGAAAATTACCCAAATCAGCAGAGCCAAATTGTAAAGCAATATAAATCAAAAATTTGGCATTATTTAGCCTCCTTAAGCTTTAGGTGTAAACTTAAATTTACAATTTAAAATACAATTTATAATTTACAAATTTAGGTAATTCCAATACATTGGTTGGATGTAGTCTCCATAAACACAAGTAGTCATTTAAGATATGATGTGCACAATTAACACATAAGTCAACATGGCATTTTATCCATTAACTCTTCGCAAACCACAACTATATTGTAGTTGGCATCATTAACATTGCTTTTAAAACAGCAGTCAACCTTGCTTCTGTTATTTGCCAGTTGATAAAACCTATGCTCCAGCTCACACACACTGACATATATTTTCACTTGCTTTCCCATGACCTGACAAGTTTTCTGTGCTTCTGCTGATATCTTATTTACCATGACAGGACCTCATGTGTTAGCTCCCAGTCAGGTGTTTGTGCCAGTTGTCCTTCTCTCACAGTTAGCAAGCACCCCTACGGCAGTGGCACCTGCCAGTGTGTGTTGTCTGCCCCAACATGACACAGTTTTTGAAAATAGTTCCCTCTAGGCAAATATGATGTCACTGTACATAATTTTACAGGTTTTTCATTTTGTGCAAAAGTGACTGCTTACATAGTCACATTTTGTGCATTGCATGCACATATCATACACATGGAACTTTGCATGTCCATTTGCTGTTTTGTTGTTATGTCACTTACAGTGTGTGTGCGCACTTGTGTGTCCATGTGGCCAATGGTTTGTGTCAGTGTGCCTGCTGAGCAGAGCGCTGAGACACTGTACCATCTGCAACCAGGCCGGGAGTCAGGAAGCCCACATAGGAACACACATGGCTGGGCACCATGCGCCAGCACAGTCTTCACCCACCCAATTGCATGCACTTGCCTGCACTCTGCATATAAATGTGAAATTATTATTTGTATATCTTATTATGTGTAATTTTTTGTTCTTGGCAATTTCTCAAGAAATTGGTTAGCTCTATTCCTTGTGTTTTCTCTTTACTCCACTAATATTTGGGTTTAGACCCAAACTGTGTTCTGTCATTCTCCTAATATATGCCAAACTAGACTTTTTCCAAAAAAAAAAAGAAAGAAATGCTCAAGCACTCAAGGATGTGATTATGCCACCTTTTCAGCAGAAATTACATGCCAGCAAGTTTAAGAAACTATCAATTTCCCCTGTGATTAATTGAGGTCCCCTAGTACCACATAAAAGTCAATGTGTACACCTGAGTGCGCTTTCATAATGCATAAGTGTATTGTTAATGTCACTCCAATTATAAAGCCTACTCATGTGTAAGAGCAGAACTTGCACTGTACTTTGGGAACAGGAGAGCATTTTGGCACCGCCACCCTTTTGGACTCGGTTAAGAGCAAATGTGCCAGCACGACAGGCCACAGATGATAGCAACCCTTGATGGCACAGATACCGCTTTACATTTCCTGTCAAATTCTTCTCTCTGCTATAATTTCAAAAGCTACCTCACTGTAAGTACACTTACAAATGATTAAACCCTCTTATTTTCAGGTTGTGACACTCTTTCCTAACCCCAGCTTGCTCACAATCCACACCATCATTCTTTTCTCTGCTCTTTCAGAATTATATATCCCCTTTTGTTGCCGCATATCTTTCCAGAAACAGGCTCACTACTGACAATTTCTAAATGTCACTGTGTATAACTACAACATCACACACATACACACACACACAACTATTTTTCTTTGGCGCGTCCATGTGTTCTATTCTCCCTTTTAAAACTCTTTGATTTATAGTGATATTGTGTGTACTTAAAATGCTAAATATAGTTTTGGAACTTTTGTTGTGTGCATGTTTGATGAATGCAAATACAGTTAGTTCTGGAAATATTTGGGCATTGACAGAGTTTTTATGATTTTGCCTTTATACACCACCCCAAAGAGGTTTCACAAAAATATGGCATTTACTACTTAGGTATTACAGCCATTTTAAACAGAATTGCTCCATTTACAGGTGCTCAATAGTAATTTGGAAACTGACTGACAAGAAGTTAATTGACCAGGCATAGTCCATTCCCTGGATTTGATATCAGGTATTAAGTTAGCATCATTAGGCCTTAAGCGAGATAGCAAAACCTTAGGTGTGGCCAAATCAACAGTTTGGTACATTCTTAAAAAGAAAGAAAGCACTGGTGAGCTCAACAACATCAAAATGCCTGGAAAACCATAGAAGAACCACAACTCATATGGATGATTGCAGAATCATTTCCTTGGTGAAGAAAAAAACATTCATAACATTTATAGAAGTCAAGAATACTCTGAAGAAGTTAGGAGACATAGCTGGTAACATTTAAGAACAGGAAAGCCAGACTAGACTTTGCCAGAAAACATCTAAAAAACCTTCTATGTCCTGGAATCAGATTTTTTAGACTGATGGAACCAAGATATGGGTGATGGGGGAAAAAGTTTGCAAAGGAAAGAAACAGCTCATGATTCATAGTATACCACATCATGTGTCAAACATGATGAAGGCAGTTTTATGGCGTGGTCGGCTGCCAATGGAACGTGCTCACTGGTGTTTATTGATGATGTGTATAGGACTATACTCTCTTCTCACACTTAGCCAAATTCAACAGTGATGATAGTGCCTAAAAAAATAAATTATAATAATTATATTTACAATTATGTGACTTTCAAAATGGCTGTAATTCCTAAATAGTAAATGCCATATATTTGTAAAACCTCCTAAAATAAAAGTCTACACTTTCCGCTTGATAATTTTATTTCAAATCCATTGTGGTGGTGTTTAAAGGCAAAATCAAACTCTGTCATTGCCTAAATAGTTCAGGACCTAACTGTATGTATTTTTGGATTGTATTTTAAACATGAATGTTTTTTATCACTTGCCTAAATTGCCCATGCTTCCCGAAGTCATTGTTACGGTGGTACTAAGAAGGAATCGAAGCAATTCCTTAGACTTTATGGAAAACCATGACATTCTAAGTGACAGCCTGTAAATATGTACTGTTCAACCATGGGAAACATCCTGACACCTTCAGCTGACTGAGGAATAAATTGAGCACGTTGATGCTCACCTCACATATAGAAGTGTTTAACCATAGTTTGAGGGGTTTTGTATGGTTAATGTTACAGCTATTTTCCATTTTCCGTTGTCACAGAGCATTTGCATTGTCGAGTGGCAGCCACAATATGGACACAGAGTAGATGAGATAGCCAAGGTGAAGGGGAGAGTTTGGCGTCAGAGACTTTTCTTCAAGTGTGAAGAAACCGCATCGTGTGGAATATCAATGCGCTTCCTCATCTTTTCTTCTGTCTTCCCTCTCCTTCCTGTCACTCCCACTGCAACAATCACCTGTCACCCCTCTCGTCATCTCTCTTTTTCTTCATTGTCCACCCTCCCTCCACACTTTCCTCTTGCCCATCCTCTCATGTCACCTGTCATCCTCTTCATCCCTTTCTTCTCACCCTACTGTCGTGGTTTCCCTCCTATTCAAGTTCACACCTCACAGGTTTCCGCTCGTCCGTACACTCCCTTGCATTCCCTCAGGGGTGTTGCCATAGTGACAGGTAGGATGGATGATAGACAGGACCGGACACCTCTCAGCTTCTCCTCCCCCTCCTTTGAAACACCCCACACAGCAAGCTGGCTGCCCACTAATGAATCCCACACCACACAACACAGTGTGCACACACAAGTTTGGAGCTGTCATTGAAAATATTTGATGTGTCCCTTCTGTTCAGTACACACTACTGTGAATAAGTGTGTATTTCCACAATTGCACGCAGGAATATCAACCTTACACGATACTTTATTGTTGACAGCAGTAATAAACATGTCAGAAGCTGGACATGGGAATTAACTTGGCAACACATTAAATCCATGCTGTATTATTTAATGCTCTCCTAAAGCAGTCTTGAAGAGGAAAGAGTTGCTTTGATTAATACAAATATGAATTAATCACAATTTAATCACTTCCCCCTACGTTGCACGGAGTTGCATCATATACTGACTCTGTTCCTTGCTGAATGTAAAAACACTGTAGGGCATTTTGAAATCCTGTGACTGCTGTCTTTCTGGCCTATGGCGAAAATTGCAGACAAAGGAACAGTATGCTGTAAGTCATTGCACATTTTCATGCTCCTGAATTGGAAAATCTGCACTTTGGCTCATGGCAAGCAGATAATTTGGGGCCAAGAACAATAAACTATATATAGTTCACCTAGAAAATTCTCAGTAAGTGAAAACTGTGTGACGTGTTGTAGTTTGGAACACCTTTCTCATTGTCATACTACATTTGTGCTTTTTTGAAACATCGTCTTAACGTCTCTTTCAGTGTCTTATGTTGCAGAGTAGTTATTTTGTTGCGCTATCTAGATACTGTAGATACTAGATACTGTGTGTGCTGTGGCGTTGGTCTAAAAGTACTCTTTAGTTTAAATGGAGTTTTCTGCTGGCTTGTGTTGTGTCCCCATTGCTGAAAATATATTTCAAGTGAATAGCACCTCCTGGCATCTTTACCACAGAAATGGACCAAACAGCAGCCAAACACACGTATTAGAATTATATTTTAGATGAGCAGAAAATCCTTACAGTGAAAAATGTTCTGCAGTCTGAAGCTGACAAGAACACCTAGGACTATATAAAAAGTTTTTATGTTTAAAAAGTCTTAACACAAAACAGGTGCTGCAGAAGGAATGTAGCTATTTTCAATAAACTAACAACTGCCAGTTTAGATGTTTGGCTGCTTTCATGGGTCAGTCTGAACCTTTTAGCTGGTTTTAGGCTGCAGTTTGCATTTATTGGCCATTTAATGTTCTCGCACTCCTACTGCTTTCATTTGTCTATACATTTTCAATTATCTCTGTAACACCAGTCTGTCATTTTCTTTGTAAGTGTTGTCTTCTTTTCCTAACCCTTTCTCTTTTTTACTCCCTGCAGCAGATGATGGGTGTGGCGGGACACTGCGAGGCCAGAGTGGGGTGATCACATCTCCCAATTACCCTGCAGAGTACAACAACAATGCTGACTGCACCTGGACTGTGCTGGCTGAGCCAGGAGACACCATTGCCCTGGTTTTCTCTGACTTTCAGCTGGAGGATGACTATGACCTGCTGGAAGTCAGCGGTACTGAGGGCTCTTCACAGTGGTGAGTAGTCAGCCTGCAGTATTTTGTCTAGAGAGTGAGCCAAGCTTGGGACAAGAAAGGAAAAGGGGCACCGCTTGATCAAAGATTTTTTTCAGAAAAAGGAATGAGCTGCTTGATGTATAGTTGGTAGTAAATGGGCATTGGTTAGGTGAGGTGGAACTTAGCCAGCTTACTTGGTCTGCAACACAGATGTCTGAAATCTCTCTGGAGGATAGCTGAGAAACAGGAATCAATTCAAACTCCGTGGTTACTGAATACAGAGTGCTACTGGTATTGTCTCTCTAATGTTAAGTGTTGTTCATAGCTATTTTCCCGCCGCGTATCATGTTTGTGGTCTTAGAGTGTAATTTGAGCACTGAACCTTGGTCACACCCTCTCTGTCATTCTCTCAATTACTCAGTCTCACACAAATGCTCATGTTCAGCTTTAATGATGAAGAGGTAGGATATCTTGGCGTCAGTGTGGGTCTCTCACCATCTGTGGCAGCTCCTCCTCTCTCTGACAACTCTCTCAGCTCAGGAAGTAATTAGTGAGCTTGATTACCACTGCCAGCCATATAGCGTTGTTTCACTCAGACACACACACACACACACGGTAGAGCCCATATGGGCAAAAATTGACTTATGCACATTTATTCACAGTATTCATACATTCAGCCATAGTGTCATATATTTGTAATGGCCCTCTAAGAATTTGTGCAAACATATGTGCTCTTTCACACTCCCTCTGCCACTTTGTCCCTCCCTCACCAACTTAACGCTTAAGTCTAATGCAAGCAAGAACAAACTGCATGAGTTGAATACAGGTGGACTGGTGCACCTGTTGTGCACCAGGAACTTACAATTCTTGAGTGAAATGTAAAAAAATGCAGGTTTAGTTTCAGAATCATGTAACAGTCAAGCACCCTGGATAAACAAGAGAAGACAGAGGGGACTTCGAAGTTAAAGCCATGGGCAGTTGGCAGGAAGAGTTGAGGGGTAGCACTGGCTGTTAAGCTATAAAGCAACTGAAACACACCAACGCTAGACTGATGGACAGAGTGTTGATTGAAGAAGCAGGTTCAGAAACAATATAGCAGAAGTCATCTTGCTGTGAGAAAGCCTCTGGAAACTTGAGTCAAATTTCATCAGTGTCACTCATTCACTCAATAATTAAGCAAAAACGCTTCCAGAGTGGAACTTGATTGACTCTGAGATGTCTTAACAGTGAGAAATGTGCCTTGTAGCTTGATAGAATAGTCTCTTTGAATTTCAGCTTGGCCAGCTGATCTCTTCCCAGACTCTCACAGACTGCAGTCACATTTCTTTCATTTTATTTTATTTTTTTTTACATTTTATGATGTCATCAGTCTCCTGTCCCAGACTTCGATTTAGTCCCTGTTGTCTTTTGGAGTACCCAAATCTCTACTGAATCTGTCGTTTTAGTGGCGACTGTTATTGAGGCCGTCTATGGTGGTGCACCT
>OMLM01006556.1:0-10303 GCA_900302695.1 Helostoma temminkii | reverse complement strand
ATTGTTCATCACACAGCTTCCTTTGATCCCCTAATTCACTTCATGGGTCAAGTGCTGCTAACCTTTTTTTCTCTTTCTAGAGAAGTATGGCTTGCTTCAGAGGATATTTTATGTTATGATCAAAAGAGAGTAATGACTGTATGGAAAGTGATTTTGTATGCTTTATTTGGTCAACATGACTGTTTTCTGTCAAATTATGGTGCTTTTAACGTAAACCTGTATCAGCTTTTCTTTGATAATGTGAGGGACATCATCCAATTCAATTAATCAATCACAGTAATCAGGCAAGATAAAGCAAGAGGGAGCTAAAGGAAGAGGTTTCAAAGGAAAGGAACATATGAAATCAATCGGCAAAAAGCACAGTGCTATGTTTAGAGGGCACTGGGTACAACAGTTAGATTGTAAAAGCCCAACAGTGAGGACAGGTGAATGCAGTTCTTTAATACCATTTATTGCCATTATTGCATATTGGTGTGTGTCCAGACACTTGACAAGCTGCTTCTGCACTGCAAAAATGCCCAAAAGGTCCTTTAACAAAGTTCAGTGAGAATCTGGAAGTCTGAATTTAAATTATTTGGTAGAATAAACACTTCACTTGACAGGAGGACAGCAGTCTAGTATGACATCAGCCTGCCTTAAAAATGGATTACTTTTACTTTTTTGTTTTCCTGGCCCCTCAAACTTCAGATTACAACCCTTTTCTTATTAGCCAAGATCAGATTTCCAAACCATAAATACAAATGTAAAAGATTGAAAAAATTGAAAAAAATTGATTTAATAAAACCTCCTACGTGGGCATACTAGACAAAACGACTTAAGGTTGATATAGGTTTGCAGTGTGGCCGTGCTGCAGTATAACAGCAGAACATCTTGTCCCTGAGCGTCCCCTGAGTGGACGGAGATGTCACTGTCTGATCTGGGTCACTGCTCAACCACAACACATCCCGGCTCTCCGTGTCTAACCTTCCTTTTTTACAGAACAACTTGCAAATTTAACAAAGGGTACAAACACACAGTATAACAAAGCCTCTGCTTTGAAAAACTAGCCATCTAGACAAATAATTTACTGTGACAGCATCAGCCAAAGGCATCAGATTTGCATTCTTTCCAATGCAAATCATCTTTGCTTTTGTTGAATCAAACACTATTGTGTTGATACTAGTGGAGTGATCTACTGTTTGCAGACAGCAGCACTTGCTTTTCGTAAATCTGTGAAACAAGTACAACTAGAATCAACTCAACAGTGGCAGAATGAAAACGTCTTATATTAAAAAAAGGAAAAAAAAACTCTTTTTCGACTCCTGTGAGCATACGTATGACAGAATGAGTCATTCTTACCTTTGAAGATGTTAACACAGTGGGGGTCCTTGTCTACACACTTTGAAACTCATGACCATTCATAAAATATTCCTGTTTGATAGAAAGCTATTTTTGGTGTGTAATAATAGAAGAAAAGAGGGATCAAGAAAGAAGGGGGAACCTACAAGGTGAAATATAGCAAGGACGTGCTCACTGGTTTGGAGTGTAATATATCTTAATCTTCTTTAGGACAGCAGGAAAGGTTGCGTAAGTGCATGGGTTAGTTTGTACAGTCACTGTGCATTCACTTCTCACCTAGTGCTGCTGTGAATGTGTTTGCATGTGTGAACAGTTGTAGTGAAATACCCTCCCTCTCCCCATTCATCTTTTTTTTGTATGAGATGACACCAAGCCAACTCTAATATATTTACAGAGGAACCTTCATGAACTCTGGTGAACGTGCCTTGACCAGCAATTACAGGCTGCACAGCAGCGTGCCACAATAAAAACTCTTCACAACTGCATCATTAAACATGGGGAGGCAAAGGTTGACAGACAATGGCGAATGTGCATTGTCAGGCCTGTAGCTGAAGAGTCATTGATCCGATTTTAAACTTTATTAGACAAGTTTGAACACATGGATACATTTCTGTTGCATTATTGTAACATTATAATTTCAGAAGTTGTGTTGCATCATTCAGTACTTAGAGTACAATATTTTTTTATTGCATTTTATTACATTATTAGCAGCTCCTCCTTAATTAGTGTCTACCCCTTTTTTTGCTTAGTGCAAGTGGTTTAGTGTTTTGTTGTTTTTTGTTTATTTAATTTTTTTTATATACTTAAACTTATATTCATTGCAGCCAAAGTTGTTGCTTCTCCAGGGTTTAAGTCAAAGCCAGAGTGATATAGTGGTTATGTGATCCATTAGAACTCCCTCTGTGAGTGGGTTTTTGCTTGGTAGATATTTTTGGAGAGTGCCAGTGAGGTGTCAGCATCATATTGATCCCACTGCACTGCAATCTTTCTTAATCCCACTTTTCCCCTGACAGAATGAGACAGAGGCAAAGACAGAGAGAAAAAAAAAGTTTATCTTGACAAAGCTGTTATAATACATCTGTGTTGACAGGACTTTGTAAGCTTACCAAAGTGAACTTTTAATAAATTATTGTTTTGTCTGTGACTGTAGTAATCTAAAATGTTAAGGTTAATCTATTGTTGAGTTTGGCTAGTTTTTGTTGCTAGATTGTTGGCATTTAAATGGTCAATGAGAGATACACATGTTGTTCATTCTACTGTTCCTTGTAGGCAGGCTAAGCTTTATTTCCACTGACATGCACTAGCTAAAAATACTACATATACTAACATTATGCCCTTCTCTCTTTTCAACACCGCCTTCCTGCAACATGTCCTGTTTTTTAATTAGATGGTGTGATTAGAGATCGGTGACAAGAGGAGTGGACCAGGGGTACAGTGAAAAAATAATAATTAAAACAGGGATTAGTCTGGTCAGGGGCTCTTGCAGACAGTGCTGTCTGTCTCTATCACTTGCAGATCAGTGTTGCTAATATCACAGTGTTATTAGCTTCACTATCCTCCCCAACTGTGTGATAACAGAGGATTACTGAAGGTGCTGTGGCCAGTGAACCAGGAAAAAACTGTGTGATTTGTCTTAGCATGGCTAATTAGTGCACTGTTTGCATGGATGATATGGGGATGAAGCTGATCCTTTGACAGAAGGCCAGCTTTGGAGGCTATATTGTAGTTCAGTATAAAAACACAAATGTGCAGAGCTGTTGCCGCCATGTGCGTAAGGATAAATAAACAGAAACAGGCACTAAATTTGATTGTTTACTTACTGAGGATAAGCTGAGGAAGCAGAGTAGTCATATCTCCAGGCCTACATCCAAACAATGACCTCTAGAGATGTTTCCCCTCTGTTTGCTCACACTCCTCTGTCATGTTAATTACTGTTGCTGACGTGCCCTGGGTCCAGGATACTGCATAATGGAGTGCTTTGTTTGATCTATTGGTCTGTATGTGTGCTGGTTGGTAGCATGTAATGTATGTTTGGTGTGTATGTTGGAGTTTGTGGACTCGCAACTTGTTTATCTTTTTTTTTTCTCCATATGAACATTCAAATATGTAGAAATTATATTATATTAAACGTGAATGTGCGCATACCAAGATAGACATTTATGACAGTGAAAGTGACCATCGTCTGTCCACTCTCATATTTCACTATAAATTCATGCTGTAGAACCATTGTGATCTCAGTACCAGGCTCATCTGCATCTGCTATGACTAAATTCATCATGGCCACCATCAAAACAAACATTTTTGTGGCACAAAGAACATCAGTGCAACAGTTTGTGCCAAGGACCTGGTGAAATTAAGTTGAATCAACAAGAAATGCTGCACAAGAGAAATTACTTTTTCTGGTAGCATAAATGCAGTGTTATTTACCACATCATTATTGGCAGAATAAACTTTATAAGTTGACTGTTCATATAAATTATGTTGATCCAGTTATTTTTTTCCACTTTTTCACTATTTATCTTGAACATTGAGGGGTGGTTTTAATGGACTGAGTTATTTTTTAGAGTGAATGTTGTAAAATGTGTTCTGCCTCTTTTGGAAATGTTTAATATTAGCTGTATTATAAGAGCTACTACTAATCAAATTGGGTTTGTGTTTTAAAGTTCACTTTAAAAAAACAACCTTGGGCTTAGGGGGTTAATACAACTTTCAGTTCCATCATATAATTCTGCAAATAAAGTCTTTGCAGTGTTAATTAAACGCCTGAACTTGAACACAAAGACTTATGCTCTTTGATTCTCTTATTTCCACTTAAGTGACCTATGCTTACACACTTTATCCTTGAAGGGTATTTTTATGTTTTGTATTAGAGGTGAAGAAAAGGCGTTTTACCCCTTTAATGTGCTATGAATAGCATCAAAGAAAGGCGCATAGATAGTGTTGCTAAGGGATTATTCTACCTTCCCCTCTCTTGGTGTGGAAGCCATGGGGAGGGAATGGGCTATAGGCTACACCAAAGCTAATACATTTAGTTTCTCCTTATCATCCTCTCATTATCATACAGTATGCCGACTCATTCTTTATTTGGTGTTTACTTTTCCTTATATTATCTTCTTCATGTCACACCATATACCATTCTCATCTTGGTTTTTTGTCTTTTCTCGGTTATTCATCTCCAGGGTTCTTAATTGACCTGCTGTTTTCATCTGTCTATTAATATTTTTAAAAAGTGTATAAATTATGATCAGCCGCCATACTGCTTTTGTTTTTTTCAGCTACTACCGTCCATTTAAAAAATGAAAATTTGAATTGAAAAAATTTTTTTTTTCTTGCTAAAAACATAATGTTTTTGGTAAGATAATCTGTCAGAAGTTGTGTACCTGTTAGACAATGAAATGGAGCTGGTCTTCACATTGCCTTATTTTAGTTAAATTCAGTTATTGCTTACAATAGTTACTTATCAGTTCCTTTAACAATGCATTTAAAGGAAGCCATAGATTATCATTTTACTGTGCTCTTTTCTCATTCTATTCATGTTTTTCTTCCTTTTACCCCAGTGTCATATTCTTGAGTCCAGCTCTTGGCCTCTTTAGGGCTCATGAAACCCCACAGCAGATTAGCTCAGGCTTTAGCTGTGCTCCTGACATCAAAGGTGTAAGGATAGAGGAGGGAAACAACAGAGGAACAGAGACACAGGACAGCAAACACACTGGCACCAATATGGAAGGGGAGAGAGGAGGACATAGAACAAGGCTGAGCAAGAGATGTAGAGGATGAAAGGCCACAGAAACAACAGGGCAGCTCAAACACAGGGACTAACTCTCTATTTTGGCAGCTCCAAATGGCAGTAAAGCAATAACTTGCTTTGAACCCCAACACCCAGAAACCATAGACTATGATGACCTGTAAACAGCTCAGTGTGCTTTGCACAACTTTGAATCATTCCAAAACCATGTGAGTGAATAAGAGCCAGTGTGAGAGAGTTACGCTTTTTCATGCTCAATACATCTCTTCCTTTTTGGCTCATGGTCCAAAAACAAAGCAGCAAAAATATCATGATCCACCCTCAAGTTGGTTCATTTGATACATTTTTAGAGAAAGGACAAAAGAAAAGCTTAAATCGATTTATTATGCTTTTGGTGGTCAGATGTTAAGTATTACACATATTCAGATAACTAAAGCTTGAAGCGAACTTGTGATTACATGCTTGCAATCCTGAAATTCAAGTTTCAGTCTGGCAAATATGCTTTGATTTTGTTTTGAGGTTTTTTTTTTAAAGGACATCAAGTCCTGCACCCACTGACTACAGAGGTCCAGAGGTCAGTATGTTTCAGAGAACGTGTGAGTAAAATATAAACCTAACATGGTCACCCTATTATTTATTTCCATATGACTTGATCCTCTGGTCTTGGAGTTTTATTTCTTATTTTTATGATACTTCCTGTGGGCTAAGTTTACACTGTATCCGGAATCTGCATAGTCACATTCACCATAGCCATCGCTGTTGCTTTTTGGATGTAGGTGGGCAGTTCACATCACAATTAGATGTTGGAAACAGGACCTAATTTCAGTCACTGAACCATCTGCCTTCCCATTTATCAAATTGGATGTGTGGCTGTGTGAACCTGTCAAGTTAATCATTATAATAATTGGTCAAAAACAGAACACTTGTTGCATTAACACTACTGGAACTGTAGCATTTTTGTGAACCTGTCTTATATTTAAGACGCTAGCAAAGACGCCATTGTTGCAATGGTTTTTATGACTTGAGCTGTATTGGTTGTCACTGTATACATGTAGTGGATGACAGTCAATCATAGCATTCACCCATCCCTGAGGCAGCCCTTCTTGCGCCTGCTCAGGCGTGTGTTTACGGTGGTGAATTTGAGGCTAATTATCAGACACACACTGCTGCTCAAGGAGCTCTATGGCAGATCCCAAGATAGAAGAAGTGTGAACATAAAGTCACACACACACACACACACACGCATTCCTGCACACACCTACACATACACAAGAGATATATTTTTAGTGGGAAGATATTTGAGTGCTCATGGGCAGGGCATTAAAGTCACTCCATTTATTTAACTGTAACTAATTGAGTCCTGCGGGATTGTTTGTTGTGACTGAGTTTTCTTTATGAGCAAAGAAAGGGTGGAGGAAGAAAGACAGAACTTTATTTGTAAACACATACTGTAGGTCTTATACTGTGTTGTTCACAACCTCAGTCTCTTTACACTTTGTACTCATATTCCACTCTCCAGGAAATATACAGTACTTCTTATAGTGACAGATCTATTTCCCTCTTATTAAAATGTTTTATATTTCACCTAATAATTAATAAATAAATTATAAATAAATTCTCATATTTGGTTCCTACCCGATTTCTGTCATTGACAAATTCATATTCATATATTTTTAACCTTAAACCAGAAGCTTGATTCACACTGAATATACCAGTGGTGGTTAAAGATCTGCACTGGGTATTACTTCAGGAATTGATTGATTTGTTCAATCAGGCTGACATTGTCCAGTTATTTTTCACTGTAGACAAACAATATTGCTCAAATACAGTGGGATATAAGCAAATAAGTGCTGCCCTTTAAAATATTGTCTATTCCCACAGTTCTTTTTCAATTCATAGAAGCCTGTTTTGCATAAAGCAGTCATATCATACTGACAGATCTTCTGATGTCAGTCTGATTATTTTTGAAGGGAATAGTCTGCTTTTTGGGTGGGCAGTAACTTTGATAAGAACCACATTTCCTGAGTCTTTGGGAATTGACATTTTAATTAACTAGTTGCAGTTAGAATTATCTAACTAATATAATTATTAATATCTAATTATTTACCTAATTTTTTTTGTTCCATGAAGACACATTTGCCGCATGGGTTTGTTTTTAAATTATACTTTAATACCTGTAATACAATGTAAGGACCTTTTAATATAAACAACTGTGATTACTGCATTAGAATAAACAGAAATAACTACTTTATCTTACACTTTCACTCTCAAATGACCTTTTTTTTGGACATTTTGTTTGGCTGATGTATGTGAAAATAGAGATGCACTTAACAGATGCAAATCATAAAAGTTTAAAAGCTTAATTATCACCTGGTGAATTTGGTCTATTTCACTCCAGGGCAGCAGAGGCAGGCAAGACTTTTGCATAATGTTTTACAGTGCCCTGTGTGATTGTGTTACTGCAGTCTCTCTGTCTGTCAGAGAAAGACTGATGCTGATTGACAGCTCACATAAGGTCTCTGTCACAGCTACTGTAAGCACATTCACCAGGGTATGACTGTGGTATATTCAGTCTTTGATGCCCTGATGGCCTTGGGGAACCATGTGTATGAAAGATACTGATTAACATAATGCAGTCTTGATAAGAGATGTACAGTATTCACTGTATCACGTTCTAGCTGTGTCTATGGATGTATGGGTTTAGGATTCTGACCTCTTGTCTGATTGGATTTTTAAATGACCTTCGTTCTTGGCTTCACTTTGCTTTTCTGCTACTGTCAGCTGTCAACAGTGATGTGCCACTTACTGATGACTTAATCTTTTCTAAATGAATGCCAATAAACACTTTATATGTAGTGCAGCAAACTATTCTATGATTCAATACATTGTATATTATAATCTGTAAAAATGTAAAAGGTAGCTGTATTGGTACTACAGTATGAAGGCTGTATTTTTTTTAAATTGGCTGCTACACACTGAATACCAATTTATATTCTTCCAAACCTGCTCAGTCCACACAACCACTTCAGCAACTTATTTGATTCCTCCTAAGTGCTGCTTGGGGCTCCACTATTAATGAGAAAGAAATTAACGATAGTGCTGCCATTGTCCTGACATTAGGCTACTTCTGCCCCAATTAACTGATGTTGCTGCTATCATTCTCATTACGGTGCCTAATAATTTAGTATTTTTGAAGTTGAAATGTATAACAATTACTCCTAGTTGAGCTATTTTAAAAAGGGCAAATAAACTTTGTTTAGGAAATGAATGTTGTGATGAGCTTGTTGCAAATTAAATTATCTAAGTGATGACAGTGGAGGTTGAGTGATATGGTGGCTTAAAGGCAGACAACTTTCAGCATTAGTGCAAACAACTCTAGTTGTACCTGTGCATATTTGTAAATGGCCATATATATTGACATGTGCATATTTGGGTTTAAAGGGAAGGAAGAGATGTTTTTGCATAAATGGACCAGTACCAGTGGATTTTGCAACTTTAAATAAATATATAAAGAATTATAAGGGATGGAGGATTAATATTGAAGACTGGCAGAAAGGTTCAACTCACAGCTGTCATCAGCAAGGTCTGCTCTTATCTTTTACATTTATCAAGTCATGCAACTTTGAAATAATTCACACTGAAGTTAAAACAGTTGCTATTCAAGCAGACTTGTTTTTCTTCACTCTGAGGATTATGGGATTTTACTGAAGTTCATGTCTGATAGCATCTTTTTACTGTCTCTACTGTTTTTATGTTACATCTGAATATCACAATATATTGCAAAAAAGCAATAGAATAGCACCATCTAAAGAAATGAAAATAAATGAAAGTGACTACCAGCATGATGGTTGTCCAAATTTAGATATTTATTCCTTACCCTCATAAGGACCTTCTTATTTAGGTGTTCATTATTCAGTTGAACATTATTCAGCTGGAAACAAGGATCTGGTACATAAAAACGGGAAGAATAAATCAATGATTTTCTGTGTCAAATATAGAACTATTCTGTCGTAAAGCAACAACAAGAACAACAACAACAAAATGGTCCCACACTAGCTGTAAAACAGTAAATGTGCAACAGTTATATACAGTTATTCACTTTTGTTGACCAGCAGTTTCCTATAACATCATCCTGGACCCTGAATCAAGTTTACAATCTAAGGGATGTTCAATGTCATAAGCAACAGACAGAGATCTCCTGTACATGGCACTGTAGAGCATTTAATTCTTTTTTCCGCTGACTGCTGACACCTGCTTTTACACCTCTAGTTAGTCAGTTTGTATTTGCCACAGTCAGGGTACCACATCAAACTGAGATATTAAACTCCAATGTGCTCTCTATCAGGCTGACATGCTGTACACTCTTTCCACAACACAATCAGTAAAATGAATTCTAATTTTGACTGGTAGTCAATGTAGGTAAACAAATATGAGAGTTATATTGTCCATCATATTCAAATTTGTAAGTAATTTTGCAGCATCTTTTTGAATGTGTTACAATCAGTGTCGCAATTGAAAAGCGATGTGGTGAAAAAGCTAAATATTTGTACACATTGAGCTATTACACAATAAATGCAAAAGCCCAAGTGACAGTGATTCTGTATTTTGCTTTTCATTTGGATTGTTTTCATTAAAAAGTCTTTACAATCACCATGGAGACAGAGAAAGGTGGTTATTACTAGTTATTTGATATAGTTAGACCCATAATTGAGCATGTGTGTCTTTGAGCAGTTTGTGTGCCTTCCTGGCTCAGACCTTTGTTTAAAAATGTGTGTGTGCATGTTTGTGTTTCTCATGATGTGTCTGTGCATACTGCACATGTCAATGGAATGATACATGCATTTTCCTTCTAATGACTCTAGGCTAATTCTTATGAAATAAAGGCATGTTTACATATTCCTGGTGCATCGTGCAGTGTCAGTGGCTTGCAACGTTTAGATGACGAACAGGCAGACATCTTCTCTGAACTTACACTTGCCTCCCTGCTTTATGTCTGTATACTGACTGATGAAAGAGACCACACAGAGTAATGGCACGGACTATTAATGCTTCATTAATCCTCACATCGAGGGAATGAGGGTGGTGATAAATTGACTGTCCCCTTACTGCAACTGCTGCAGTGTCCTCCATGGACCCAGACTTTATATATACATACATACATACACACACACAGACACACACACACACACACACACACACACACATATATATATATATATA
>OMLM01006555.1:15565-34996 GCA_900302695.1 Helostoma temminkii | reverse complement strand
AAGCTCTTTTATAATAACCCAGATCTGTTGCCATAGCTACACGGTAGCTAGGTAACATGAA
The DNA here is from genome assembly GCA_900302695.1 of Helostoma temminkii. Lineage (NCBI taxonomy): Eukaryota > Metazoa > Chordata > Actinopteri > Anabantiformes > Helostomatidae > Helostoma > Helostoma temminkii. Next base: position 34,935 of record OMLM01006555.1, on the reverse strand, counting down.
AGCAATTAGCACACAGAACAATACGTGTGTGTGTGTTTTCAGTCCATCACTGCACCTGTTCCCTGCACACACAGTCTAAATATTTGCCCAAAGAGTCCCATCGTGCTGCAGAGAGATGATCCATCTTATAATCCACTTACTTCCACATCTGAACCCTTTATCATCATTTTGCCATTTTACCTCAGTCAGAGTGACAACACCCTGCTGTGGTGGGAAAACAGATACAAATAGCATTTGCTTAATCACTCTCTGATGAAAACATTTCCACACAGATCAGAAACTTATGTCTGCGTATGTCTGTTTCTATTATAAGAAGTTTGAAGAAGAATGGTAGCACACAGTTCATCCTTGGACAAAACATTAGCAGTCATGTGGATGTCATAATGAATCTGCTGGTGGTCTACTAGTGACCACTACCAACATGGTAGTGCTTTTGGGGCACTGCTTAGGTTGATGATGATAAGGGTTAAACTAATCCATTGTCTGCCAGTGTTGATTCTCTAATCATATGCGTATAAATTTAGGTAATACCACATTATTACATATAAAAGACAATCTTTTGATGCTGACGAGAAGACTGCCTGCCATTCTCTAAAAAATCCCTTCTCTGCTTATTAAGTTGACTCCTAAGCTCAGAGGGTATAGTTATCAGATAGTAATGTTATTGCAGAAAAATTGCATCACTGCCAAAGAGCAGTTTTGTGTGCAAAGTCTGACAAGCTGAGATGTAATGAGGCCGGATTTTTGAAGTTTTTCACATGCAGGCATTTGTAGCTGAAACATACTAAAGATTTACAGATGCAGATCTAAACTTAAATGCTTCAGCGACTTTTTCAGGCTATGTTACTTCACTGCTACGATTGTAGTCTGATTTAAAGAAATATCAGCAGAAACTTCATATGATGTGTCTGCAAGTGTCTTATATTTAATATTTTACTAATGAGAGAAGTACTGAAAAATTCATGTGTCTGCTCTAGATCCATCCTTTTTTAAGACTGAGCATGCATTTGTCAAGCATTTGCTGTTTGCTGATTTCAAGGCTACTGAGAGAAACTAGCATCTAATTGCATTTCAGGAATAAGATTGGAGAGAAAATACAACCCTGTAACACAAAGGCCATGTACCCTATTAAACACCTACATTATTCCCTATGGAATAACAACGGTGAAACAAACTCCATCATCATAGTCAGTCAAATTATAACAGGACTATGTGAGTATAACAGCTGTGGAACAAATATTCTGTAATTATATAATCAATCACCCAGCAATTAGCTAGATGAACCAAATTAAACTTTCATATAGCCAGCAGTAATTTTTATCTCGAAGGTGCAGCGTGTAATGAGCACTCGCAATCCAGCTAAAACAAAATATTTAATTCATGATAGTGACAAAATAAAACTTGAAAATCATCACTCAATAGAATCATTTTCCCTTCAGTATTCTCTCCAGTTTCCTCTCATGGGGTCTGAGCCCTGGGATGAGATCTGATTATATATAGACAAACAAAAATGATCTAGCAACGAAATTAAATGAGAACATAAATACATTCAAAAACCATAAAATATACTGCTGGTGCATGCTGGGACATCAAGTGAAAAATGTACTACTGTGGAAATATCAGCTTTCATACAGCCACAGGAATGTGTGTAAATTCAACAATGAACTATTTTGAGTCTGCATCTTTGTGTTCTGACAGTGAGTTTGGAAAAAACGTTGTACTTTCCCCAGTGTGTCCAAGTACTGTATGGTGATCTAAAGATTCAAGTGCAGCCAAGAAGAAGAAGAAGCGGACTGAATCAAGCATTAAAAATGTAACTATAAGGAATCAACAAAGTAGAGAAGAGGTTTGGACAGTAGGTGATGAACACACAGAACCCAGAGTGAATACAGTCGTTTAGACTCTATAAAACAAAAGTGACTATAAGTTTGTCAAAAGTACAAGCTGATATTCAGGCTTATATAAAATTCTACCGTGATGATGCAAGACTGTGTCAAACGTTTAAATTCTTGGTGAAAAGTGACAGTTGGTTCACAGGCCGTGGTGGCAAGAACATTTTCTGCTCACAAATCTAATTTCTGCTCCTTAATAATAATTCATAATTCAATGAAGTAATGGAAAACCAGCTGCGTAACTAAACTACATGTAGAATAAAACTGAAACACTTGATGAGTCACAGCTAAAGTGAATATTTCAGAATTTGACTGATGTTAATTTTAAACATCTTTGTGACTCTATGGTGGAAACAATAGCAATGAATGTATTTCTACTGTTACAAGTTGTATAGATATTACTTTATACTTTAGGCTATATAAATATTTTAGAATAACATTTCATTCTGAGAAAGGTTTTTATTATTATACCTGTGCTGCAAAATGTTATCATTTTAGGGATCTCCTAAAATTTACTGAAGCAATTTTACCACCATCTCATTTCCGAGATGAATAATATATTACTATTATGACAAACTGAATTATTAGATTAAAAGGCAGCCAAAGCAAGAGAGCTAAACTTAGGTAAAGATAACCACTGATTTTAACTAGATAGCTGTAGCTGTGTATCTATATTAGTTACATATATAAGCTATTTGCTTTATTTGATAATAGACACAAGTGTACTTTGCGCATTGATATATATAGCAATATATTATACACTGCATTTTCCAGTAATATTTAAACCTTCTAAATATGCCAATGTTTTAAAATGTTAAAAAATGACAGTAGGGCAGCATGGTGTCGTGGTGGCTAGCACCATCACTTCACAGGTTCATATGCACCAGCCAGGTGCCTTTTTGTGTGCAGCTTATCCCCATGCTTGCAAAGGTTTCCTCCAGGATCATCCTCTCCCAGTCCAAAGACATGTAGTTAGGTTAACTGGTGGGTGTAAATTGCTCATAGGTGTGGATGTGTGTAAATGTTTTGTCTGTTTTTTTATATTTAAGTGCTGTGTTAAATTGGCGACCTGTCAACTGTGTACCTTTGGTCCAATGACAGCTGGAACTGGATCCAGCACACATGAAGGAATACAATATACACTGAATTACATTTTCAGCATCCAAAGTATTGTACTACAACTTTATTTACTGGGTGCTGACGCGTGCTTCTCATGTTCCACGGTCTACGGTCAGATTTGTAGGCCCATTTTTTATTATCTTAACTTAGCAGAGTAGCATTAACTGCTATGTCAAATGTTTAAGGCTTTTTATTGTCTGTGTTATATCAGTGAATTATGTCTATACACATGACATTTCTTATCAGTCTTCTAATCAGTAATCTGCGAGCCTTTTTGTTTTCTCAGCCTTTTCTGTAGTTAGCTAATATTACTGCTCTTTGCCTTTAGCAAAGTCCTCATTCAGATGCACAATATCATAATTACCAGCAAATACACTCTATGGTTTGTGGAGTCACACTCACTGGATCCTACAGTTTTTAATCAAAACAGCTCTTAAATATCATATGCTACAAGCTCTATCCTGGTGACTAGTTGGTACAGAAGTGAAGAAACTCAGTTATTCCAATAGTTTTAGACTCAAATAAAGCTAAATGTTTAGTTTTAGTTTGTGAAGTGACCATAAATCTCACTCCAAACGAATGCTAATGTTTGTGTCAGGTAGATGTGTGCTGATAGGCTGGTTAGGTGTTAACTTGTTAGCCTTAACAACTCTCAGATGAAAGGAAGACGTGTTTCTGATCGAATGATTTGTTCTTCTACACAATCACCAAACACTGAAAAAGGCGAGAGGTGAAACATGTACAGTTGTCATATAATTCAACACATATCAGAGGTTGTTTGTATCTGTGTATCTATTTTATACAAATATGTTATGTATGTGTCTATTGTTTAGTATGAAATGATTTTCTGTTCCTGTTGATACAGATTAGTTTGTGGCTCATATCATATCATATCATATCATATCATATCATATCATATGTCCATAAAATATTTAGTTTTTCTCCACATGTCCCATTTATACCCAGTTACCACAGGCAGATCATGTGAACTAAAAACTCAAAATAGGCGACTGTGACTGGTAATTAAGTGTCTATGATGGACTGCTAACATGTCAAGGATGTATTTTGCCCAGTTTGTGATAGGATAGACTCTACCTCTCTAAACAGGAGAAATGGATAGAAGCAAAAACAATTAAATGTGATGACACAGTGTGTTTTTTGAAAAAAGTAATCAACTACTTCACCTTTGTCTCATCCTGATATCCACTCAGTAAAGTTCAGAGACAGAGGAATGCAGTGTTTGGAGTCTCTGGTTTAGTATTTAAGCAATATCCTGTCAGTATTCCATGCAGACATTACTGTTGTTGTGATTTATTACACCTGTCAGTCAGAAAACCACCCAGCATAAAACCCCTCATGATCCAGATTCATCACTTTTGTTGTCAGTACAGATACAGCTTAAAGACACAATTTTAGATGCTCAGCTGCAGACTTTTTCCCATTTCTATCACGTCATGTCATGAATGAAGGAGCAGAGCATGTGATTTGCTATTCATTCTTCTGTGGCACTTTGTTTCTTATTTTTTCTTCTTTGTGTTCTTTTTCTATTTAATCCTTTTTATATCATAATCATTGAACCTGCTGAGACTTTGTTTTGGATACCAAGAACAAGTTGAAACACTTCTTCTAAGTCTAACACTTATTCTTCTCATACTATGGAAACAAAGTCCTTAGGCCTTTGGCTGTTTAATGCAAAGCAAACAGACGTGAGTCAAATCATCAAGTGGGAAGAGACTGACAGCTGTCGAGCAACATGAAAGATGAGGTGCAAACAATGCTGTTCAGATGATACACAAAATACTTAAAATAAAGAAATACTGCCATAAAGCCATGGATAAAGAAATGGATAAAGAGTAAAGACAGGTAAACTAAAGGAGATTTATTTTTCTTCCCTTTTTCATGTAGTGTGAAACTAATTAGATTAGTACAAACTACAACTGGAAAACTGGGAATGGAAAACTGAAAAGACATTTAAAACAAAGTTTCAGCTTTTGTTGTTTAGTCAAAAAAATTTGTAACATGGTTCAAAGAGAAACTTCATTTTTCACAGGGTCTGGGCACAGTCTGTGAGCCAGTAAACAAATACCATTACCCTGCTGCATTGGTTTCCTTGAATAAACACTTCTTATCTTACTTGTATGTGGTCCCAAGATGCTGAGTCATCACCAGCATTTAAACATGTATAAAATCAAGTTTTATCTTTATTTTGGGTATGAAGTTGAACAGCAATGAAGAGTGTCAGCTGTCAGTCCCTGTTAATTTAATTAGGAGGTACGTTTCTGGCCATCTGATAAATGTAAGGCTGAGCTCCACTCTTTTATTTCTGATTTTCATGTCTTTGTTTCTCAACAAAAACCTGATAAAATGATAACTAGTTGCTAAATGTGAATCTATTCAGGCTGAGGGATCGTAGTGGGAAAAGGATGGATTACACTCATTCAGTAAGATACAACAGTCTTACAAATACACTAAACATCTTGCTCAGGATAAAGCTCAGATAAAATTCATTTAGGAGGTTTTCCCAGTCCCAAAACAGATTATCCTTTAACATCCTCCAATATTCACACTTTTTATATTTTCTACAGCGAGGACGTTGTGTAAAGAGAGATGGACAGAAGAGAAAACAAGTAAAGACACAAATCATCAATATCATCATTTGAAAGAAAACAATACACTTGTTCACTGCAAAAACAACCATTAACTGTAAATTCTGGCTCCCAGATTATTATTACAACGGGCTTACACCGTATCCCAAATCACACTAGGATAAAGACAATCTGCAGCCATCTGCTTCACATTCATCTGAGTTATTTTACCATGCAGTAACACAGGACAGTGCTTGTGTTGTGGCCAGAAAGTGTGTTTTTGTCAGTGAGCCTTTAATGTTATCTATTTCTGCACATCAAAGTGACTGCCACCCCTCCCTCTCTTTCCTCAACACTTCCTGGCCCAGTGGCTTCAAAGAGCAATTCCTCTTTCAAACTTTGGATCCATGAAACCTACATAAACATGGTTGAGCACCTTGATAAATTTCACACTTTCACACTGATGCATAAATAGATGTAAATGGAGGAGCAGAGGCAAGATAGAGGGGAAATATGATAATGAGGTGAAGCTGTTCTTCATGCAATTTACCAAGCAATTTTAAAATGCTTCACTCAATACATTCCTTTTTTTGTTATCATAACTTGTGTATAAATCTCTTCTGGTTCTAAACATGACTTTTTGTTGTCACATTTGAGTAGCTTAATGCTTTTTTTTCTTATGATCTCTCACTCAAAAGCAGGAGACAGCAGGACATTGATTTCGCTCCACACAGGTCCCAGTGCTCTTATCAAACAAATGACATTCAGTAACCTGCCATGACATCGTTCCTCAAAAGACAATCACTTCTCAGCTTTGCCAAATGCCAAAATAGACAGAGAGATATAGCAGGACTGATGCAAGAAAATGAGACCAAGAGTAGGAGAAGTGAGCGCAGAGTGATTCAAGGGAGGAGGTGCTGCAAAGCTCTATTTATACCTATCCAAGTAGAGCCAGGGCTGCAGGGGACTTGGGTATCTTCTTGAGGTCTGTCTTCTCATTCTATCAGACAGCGACTAAAATGGATCAGGAGCTCTGAGGCTCTTTGTGAATTTATCAGACGTTGCTCCGGCAGCAGATGCACTGACAGAAAGTATTCTTTGTTTGGTATCACATCTCCCATGTGCAGCTTTTTCACATTACAGTGACAGCAAGTCTGCTTGATATAAAATGTCTGTAGCGAGAACACTTCACAACACTACAGTAATTCTTGAGTGGCAGTGACTTTATTTTCGGATTTGTAACAGTGTTGAAACTTTTTTCCGCCGTCACAACTAGAAATATTAGACAATTTTGTGCAGATTGAATAATTCCATCTATATATATATATATTTATGTTTATGTTTGTAGTATTCCTTCTCCAACATTTAGCTTGAGCTATCACTGGACATCCACAACATTCAATACAAAGTAGTTATTTTGGTTGCTAAGAGCTGCTCTTACAGGCTGACGACTTCTCTTCATTTTAAGTGAATTTTCTGCAGTTCATAATTTAAATATATGCATGAGCTAATTGGATCTTAACCTGTGTAACCAGTGGTCTAAGCTCTGTGTCCATCTTTTTGAGAAATTACTTTGCAGTGTTGTCTATACACATATGTGGAGAATCTGGTAAATGGAGGCAGAGACTGAGGACACACTCCAAATAAAATAAGACCAATACAACTACTGTATGTATTTAGTTTTTAATTTGGAAAAAAAGGATTAGTATGTCTCAGGCATTTAGTTCAGACTTTGAAAACAGCAACTAGATCTGTTGCAGGTGATGTCTGGTCAGGTCATAATATAGCAGCATATCAAATATTCATTTTGGCCCTAAATCATTCAGGTCTTTACGATCTAACTATAGTAATTTGAAATCACTTCTTTCTTTCAAAAACAAAAAACCTTTGTGAATATCTGATAACTGGACTGATATGGTCCAGATTGCTGGGTTTAGTAAGGAGTAAAACCTGTAAAGCCATTACAGAAGTTAAACCTACTCTAAATAAAAACATGTTTTTTGTTTGTTTGTATAACCAGTTTGCTCAGGACCCATAACACATGGACAAGCTTGTATGAATACTGACACATAAGTTCTCTAATTACTGATATGATTATATGAAGTGATATGTTTTTTATTTTGTAACTGTCTATTAAGATTATACCACATTTCCTGACAACACAAGTCAGTGCTTACTTGTGTGAATAAATCAGGAGCATGTAGATATTAAACAGCCAAACCCAAGACTGTCCAGAGGAACCACAAGTCATTTTTACAAACAGATGTGTAATTATGAATCGGCACAAAATACAGTCACAGTCCTTCAAACAGGATTCAGACCACTTTAGAGCTGTGCAGCACCTGTGAAGGATTACATCAAACTGTAGATGGTGGGAAGGTGGTTTAGTGATGTATAGGGGAAAAACAGCACATACAATCTTTAGAAAAGTTTTTGTCAGTGATATTCAAACGTCACAGCACATATTGTACAATTTCCTTTATACAGAACAGTAAATTATATCACTGTATTCTACACTTTCTGCACAAAAGGTATGCTGTGGCAGGTAACGTATACAAAATTATGCTTTACTCACCATGTGTTTCTGGTTTCTCCACCTTGCTCAAACTGCTCCACATGTCACAGACAGCAACAACCACACCTCCACCTACTCATACGTCAATTCAACTATTGCCTCTAATTTCACAGTTGCTGGGATTGGCACTATCAGTGACGACAAATTCTGCTAACTCATAAGGAATAACAAAACCCTTGACCACTAGATCAACATATAGCATGTTTTTTGGACAGAGTTGTGGTGGTGTAGCAGCAGCAGTGGTTCCTCAGTATAAAATGAGTATTTTTCAGGCAGTTAAGGTCTGACATACTGAACATGTACTGTATATCTGTATATATCACCCATACATTACATTTTAAGGATGTTACAGCAGTAACAAAAGTCAGTCAGCAGCTGCTCTGCCTTTATCTCTGCTGCCTTCTCCAAATCATTAAACCAGATGCATCCTCTGCTGGGAAACACGGAAGACGTAATGATTTGGATAGAAGCCCTCCTTCTGGCTTTTAAGCTGTCTCTCCGTGTGACATCCTACTTTCATCATTATTTTTTACATAAAAAGTTACTACCCACTGTGATTTGATTTTCTGAGGCAAATTCATTATTATAAGGTAAAGTAAATTTAGTGTAACAGGTTTTGAGATGGAGAGTATTTGGTTTCCAATTTGTGATCCTAAGGCTCACTTGTGACACAAAAAAGTCACAAAAAAAGAAAAAAGAAAAACACTTTGCTACAACATAAACCTCTGGTAGCTGGTAGAGATGGATGCTGTGTGGTGATCTATGAGCTCGCTGTTCGCTCTGACCTACATACACAAAGGTTCCTTACAAAACAACACCCACTGCATGAAAAAAGGTGACACCTACTCCTGACATAATTAAGCAGACACTGGCATGAAAGCGCGACAGTTTCTGGAACTAAATCCGACATGAGGTGTCCTCAGGCTTTTGTCATTTCTGAAGACAGAGCTGATGATTTTCAGGTCACATCTTATTGTTTTAAATATGTGTGTAACAGATGTTAAAATAACCGAGATCCCACTTTGCCGCACATGACGGTAAAAATAAGTCTGAAGCTGGTCCTGCTGCCACAGGGAATTAGTCACTGAAATGCTGGAACATCCTGTTCCCATTGTCACCAAAAACTCAAATCATGCAAATCATCACCACTTATTTTACCTGCCCCTCAGGAAGTCGGTTAAAAGCAGGAAAGCTTTTGTGTAATACCGACTCTGTATGCTAAATGTGGGCCACACAGTTTGCTCCTGTTTTCTTTCTTTAAAAACACACAAAAGAAGTAGTTCTGTCATTTTCTATTCGATGTTATGTACTCTCCACCTGTTGGTCTTTTGGCTCTGTTGCTATGGAAACCCCAGAAGAGGAATGGGGGCATAGCAGTGAAAACTAGGCCTCGTAGTAGGAGGTGACACTGGACATGTATCATCACTCTCCTCCCACCGGCTTTGTCCCCGAAGAAGAAGAAAATGTTTTCGGAAGCCGTGGCAGCAAAGTCACAGCTTTATGTTCTGTTTGAGCAGCTTTGGACCATCTGACTGTGATTTGCAACACCGCCCACAGAACATGTTCAAACGGTGACAGAGCGGGAGCGAGAGAGAGATGGCAGGCGAACTGACAAAATGTGATTCTGAATAGATTTACCTTTGGTTAACTTTTCAAAGGAACGCTGTCTGGTGTTTCATATTTTTATCCTATGAAAAGACGACAATCAACGATGTAAATCAAAAGGTAAACAGGAGTAAATATTGAATTTGATATAAACCAATCTGAGTTATAAATTTATAAACATCTGGTGCTTCTGTAAACATATCCAACAATAGGACAGTTTGTCAAAATCAACTACAACGTCCATGTTTGTGGTTATGACAAACACTCATTCAGTGCAACAGTGTGATTTTTGACATTTGAGTATGTTCAATAAAACCTTGTGAAAGACCAGGAACAGAATTTTTGTTTTTTAAAGGACTTAATTTGGTATTTTCTCTTGAACACCTTGAGTTTATGTGTTTTAATGCAGTTCCAGATGCAGAGTTTCTATTATTGACATAAAAATTGTAACAGCTATGTTGTTGTGTATGGGGCAACCTTGGGAAAGCTACACACACTATGTATGTTTTTCTATTACTGTTGATCTTTTGACACTAAAAGTCAGTATAACTTTATTGTGACATATAACCTGACAAAACACAATGTCAGGTTGGGTCACAATGCAGACAGTAAAAGGGCTATATATATATATAGTTTTTTTTTAAATACTTGAATATCAGGATGGCTGGTTTAGCCCAGATTTGGAGCAACAGGACTGACATATTGTTTCCTTGAAGAAAAGAATATTTTTTAAAAATAAAATAAAATCTTACTGTGTTTGGGTGTAGACTGTGTCTTAATATCGTTCCATCTTCTTACTTGCTGATTTACTCAAAAATAGAAATTCAGTGTTCTTAGAAGCAGTTTTTAAAATCTTTATGCCTGTTAAGGTCTGTTGAGTTGTAATTTGATTCACTGTTTTGAGTTCAATATTTGTCAAGCGTTGAATTACAGCCTATCCTTATTTTATGAAATATAGTGAATACAAACTCAAAAGCCAAGTGAGGGAAATCGCATAAATGTGTAACATAACCAGCGACTTGCTGCTGATCAATGATGTGATCAGAGCGGAGCTGTTGGAGGCAAATGAATCAGCAGGAGACGAAGCTCCAGAGAGGATTGATTCCTCCAGGCAGGGAGCTCAACTCCCCCATCCACAGCTATAGCTCAAGCGTTACACGCATTGCTGCTCACTGGTTTTCCAACATGAACTTTAAGGTTGAAAATCCTATCATAAACACTTAAAGCGTTTATAAAAAGCTGATTGCACAGAAACTGAACTACAACTTGGGTTCATGTAATTCCTTAAACCATAATGTGTCTTTTCACAACACAGGGAACGTAAGAGGATCCTTCTGCCGAGGTTCTGCTATGTAACTTATCATATTAAAAATAAACTTCATAATGCTATATATTTTATACATACTGCATGTTCTTATTTACTGTCAAATCTGATCTGTCCAAATCTTATGATGTGTTTATAAAATCTGAGTATACTGCATAGTTTTCAGTATCATTTTAAACAAACATAATGTTTTAAGTTAATCTGTGGAAATTATGTTTATGTAACTCAAACAAGAAAACTTCCAGAAGAACTGAGATCTGTCAAACAAGAAATGTGAACAGCTACACTAGAGGCTCTTTTCCATGGGCCCTTGACCTCTCAAGCTACTGGGCCAGTGCCCAGTAGGCTCATTCAGTAATCTATCAGTGGTTAACAGTTAACAATAGCTCATTTTGGGGGGAACATACACATTTCTTCAGGATGAATATTTATTTCTGATGAATACATTTCTAGCACAACCCCCAAGAGACAGCCAAATTTTCCACAGCACCTCTGCTATCAACTGGCAGACAGGCCCAGCTGTTAATACGAACTAATCTCTGTGTCTAGCGCCTCAAGCTGGTGACTGCGCCCCACTCCTCTCTCTGTCGGAGGTGCTCTGCTGGTCCTAAAGGGATTTTTTTCGGATTAAGCTGGCATTTATTGTCTGCAGCAGAGAAGATGCTCACGACACACTCCAGTACACACACATATCCACCACAGCGTGCTGGCTTGTCTCCCAGTTGGCTTCATTAAATAACATATTGTCAGATCAACTTAACTGACAAGTTGTGTGTCTGAGGAGGAGACATCGGGAGTCAGTTCTGTATCTGTCACTGAGTCACTGTCTCTTCTGGTGAAAAGAACTGAGCAGATGATGATCTACACTAACTCTGCAGTCAGTCCTGCTCTACACACTAAAACACACTTATGCAGCCCCAGCACCGAGTCCTCACCCTGACCAGTTACCCCTGTGATGCCTCTCCATGACCCAACCCCAACCATCATTTCTCATCATTCTTAATAACACAAATTTATCAGTATAAGTCCAAGAAAGAGTGGGTGTTGCCATGGAAACAACAGACAAGGATCCAAATCTACAATGGTCCTGATCTTACTTACAGCGTAACAAAATACACTGTTATTCGGTTCTTCTAGGAGGACTCATCTGACTTACATGTAATGGTTATTGTTCTGTACATGACGCTACATGCATTGTGTAATTATTGTGTTTTTGGTGGTTTTATAGCATAGGAAGGGCTGATGCTGTACGTTGTTTCACTCATTCAACTTGACATTAAATCAAACTGGTTGATTTGTGTGTAGAAAATGTGTAACCGTTCATTAGTTTTGTCCAAACAACTCAGTGATGCATGATGATACATCACAATATCACCTCTGTCAGATGAGCAGTTAGCTTAAAGGTGTTGTCAGATGCTTCTGTGATCCAGGCTCAATGAACTGCCTGGCAGCAGCAGATGGATTCTTCACTGCAGGTTTTTGAGTGAGGTTCCTCCTTCTACTCCTTCTAGAAGAACAGTTATTTGTTATTTTACTAGAACGTTTTGTTCCTTCTTGTATTTTCTGCAGTTTCACAAGACTAATGTCTGTAGTTGTATAGTGTAGTGGAGCAGGGAGAGGAAGGACAGAGTGGAGCGTAACGATTTGGAGTCGCATGTTACCATCAGAATGAATCCTAAAAGTTTCATAGTGTAGATGTAATGTTTTGATTCATTTGAAGAATTGATTCTTTTCATTAGGTTGCTGCCATGTCACCATTTATGTGTTTACTTCTGTCTTATAGCCATGATGTTTGTGTAGGAGGATGTCCAGAGTGTGAACCTACAAACACAGACGATGCTCATTTACACAGGAGTTGGATAGAACATTTAGACAAGCACAATAACAAATACACGTGCCACACTTTTCGTAACACACACACACACACACACACACACCTCCGTCCTGCTACGCATATGCTCATTAAGTTGACAGCAACAACAACAAGACTAATCATTAGAAGCGACCGACGGTGTCAGAGCAGAGGGTTATTACAGGGGTGAATTACTGCTGAGTAAGAGCTGTTCTGCCCTTTTTTACATTACGCTGAGGATGATGACACAATTCACTGCTCCATTAAAGATAAAAATAGCAATGAGGGCAGACAAAAAGAAATAAATAATATCTAAACTGAACCAGTGGGAGAGCTATAATGACTTTTTTTTTTCTATCCAGGACAGAGAGGAAAATTTCAGTGGCAGGTTCAAGAAAAATGAAAGAGTCAATGATACGGAGATAGGAGCTCTGATCAGGATGAGTGGAAACAATAGAAAAAAAAGTATATATAAAAATAAAAGGGCTACAGATATGGAAGATTGTGTTTAAGGAAAACAAAGCAAAGATGAAATATAGTTAGAGCTGTTTGCACACGTTGGCTTTAATTAGCTTTCATGTTAATATTTTTTCTAATATCTTCATGTCTTAGATTACACGTTACATATTCCTAACATGAGCCAATACATGGCTGTACTGTGAGCTGGGACATAATGACATTTACTATCTAGAATCCAAACAGGCTAACAAAAATATTAGCAAGAAAAGTTATGTCCAACCTCTGGAATTACCTGATTTTGCACATAGAAGGTGATCTGACCTTAATCTTAGTCACCTATTTATCACATCTTTATTGACCACATCTATAAATATTCAAAGTGCTGGTATGAAAATGAAGTGTGTCACACATGTTGAGCCTGCTTTGGCAGCACTCTCAAACAAGAGCCTTCATTTGCTTCAGACTAGACCTGCACAACATGCATTATGAACTTTGAACCGTTCTTCTTGACAGAACTGCTTCAGCTCTGCCATATTCTTAGATTGTCTGGTATGAACAACTTTTTTGAGGTTATTTAATCTTCATTACATTAAAGTCTGGGCCCTGATTGGGTCACTCCAAAAACAGATTTTATTTTAGGTTATTCTGTTATAGATTTAGTGTCATTGCCCTGCTGCATCATCCAATTTCTGCTGAGCTTCAGCTGGAGAACAGCCACCCTGACATTACCCTGGTGAATACCTTGATAAATTCATTTTTCCCCCCATGATGACAAACGTTCCAGCGTCTGCAAAGAACCCAAAAATTTAGTTCCCTCTAAAGTATTTCACCACTGGGATGAAGTGTTCCTGCTGGTATGAAAACATGGCGCTTCAAGTCGCTGCTGTCCAAAAATAACATCTGGAGTGCTACTGATGTCTGCCAAAGACCACACTGATTGTCTACGGAAAATGTTTTATGGACTGAAGAAACTAAGGTTGATTTTTTTTTAACCAGTTAACTACTTCAATCTTTCTTCATGTTGTCATAATTTAATGTTACACTGCTAACATTTGCTAATATCTAATATCTATCGAAACACAATGTTCAACAAAGGCTGATGGGAATGTTACTCGACTTGCAGGTATTAAAACGAGGTCTGTTCACAGACCAAAGTACTGGTCAAAGGAAGGAATAGCTATATAAAGGTTATTACAAAATAAATAATTCAACACACTATTCCTGTCTGAGATATTTCGGCCAACCAACTGAGCAACAATGCCATTTGAGCGGTTTTGAGTGGTTATAATTCACATTTTAGTGTTGTTAAACATCTTTTAACGCTGTGTTGAATGCAAAGTTGCAGATGCTAGTGATCAACCTCACGTGGTCATACATCAAGTGAAACTAACTCAGATGTAATACACCCTCAGATGAGGGTCGATGTGTAGAGAGTACTCTGAGTGTACACTGATGAAGCGCTCATGTCCGCTGCACACTGACACACATTATCATACGTGTCATCCATATGTATCAGGCCTCACTAACCCATCATGCCGCCACTTCATCATGCGTTTTCCACAGATCAAAATCCCAGGTGATATGTGATATGGAAATGACCAAAGTGACTGGCCAGAAGCGCTTCTGTTCAAAGGCCACACGGTCCGCCCTGTAACATCTAAGCACATCAACATGAATAGTTGCTCAGTGATTATAGCTCAAATGAGTCTCTCTCTTTTGTTAGGAAGTGTAGCTGCTGTATCAAAGGTAACAGGAGGGTTATAAGCAGCTTTTTACCAAAGTGCCATGCCCCTATTTTATCAAACTATCTGTAACTAAACCGATAAAGGTGCATGTTTCCCAAATAGTGCAACATTTCTGTGGCTGTTAAACATCTGTTTTCCCAGTTGTAAAAAATCCCAACATGATCAGAATTTCTTTATGTTCGCATCAAACATTTTAATGTTTTTAGGAGAGAAGATGAACTGAATCTGAATGAACATGAATCTGTCTTGTGCCGCAAAGTGTCACATTTGCACACAGTGTATTTTATAATCTAAAAGACACATTTCTATTTACATCATTCACTATAACAAATGTAGACTACAATGTGTGATGCACATGCCATATTAACACTAATAATATCATCAATTTATAAGGGAAAGTTAGCTAATCCGTTAGTCTACTGACAGAAATTAATGACAGAGTAGACGAGCAGCAACTTCGATAAATTAAGTACAATTTATCAAGCAAAGACTTTATTTTACAAAAACTGATAAAAATGACCGTAGCAAGTGTACCTTTTTTGAAATATGAGCTCAGACCTTATGGATGATCATTTGTATAACTGACACAATTTACTGATTGCTGCATCAATAAAATGGTTCAATAAATAAGAGAGTCCACTGATACACATGCATATGCATTATATGTGTTTACTGTACAGCCGCATTTCCCCTGTGGCTTCTATCTTCCCTGTGACAAACAGCCAGAAGCCAAAGGCTGGTTCTTAATTGGCTGCAGCTCAGGCTGAATCCGTTGCAGCAGCGTGAATGGACACATGGGCACACGAATGGAAGCTTGCACACACACACACTCACGTACAGTTCTCATAATTACAATGAAACAGGCTCAGGACTGTGCTTTCTTTACTTTCACTCCTGTCAAGAAAATAATTTTTAATGCAATGATTTTTGTGTGGGATGGTTTTCACAGAGCCTAACTGGAAAAGGACAATGGACAAAACCACCATCTGGAAGTCACAATAAAGAGCCTGAAGACTTGAATAATTATGCTTAGAAAATGGAGAAGGCTGAGAAAATAAAATTAGAAAGACGCTTTAGTTGTTGAGTTCTAAGCAGAATCATCATAACAAGAATAAAAAACCTACAGTCCACCACTGACGTGTTCTGTAGTGTTTATTAAGTTGAGTCACAACTATGTGCCGCAGAAACAGTTCAATTACTTCCGGGCTACTTCAGATATATCACCTCTTTCACCACATTCAGTCCCACAGCCCCTCTCCAAATAACACCAAAATAAAAAAATACATTCTGTGTTCATAACGTGGGAGTATTAAACCGGAGCTCAATCTGCAGATTTTGCTATGATCCACTGCTTTCATATAGCTGAATGGCTGAGCAACCTAGCAAGAGCTCCCTGGACTTGTTTCATGATGAATGGCTGTTTTGTGCTGTTACAGCCCTATATTGTGTTGTAGAGCAAGGTACCAAATCCACCACGGCACACAACAGGCCTTTCAATAATGAATAAAGTAGAGGTTGGGAAACTAATAATTCACAGAGAGGGCAATGGCAATGAATTCCAACAGGGCAGCTTACAGGCTGCCATCCAGAGGAGACGTAGGTTGATACTGAAACTCAGCGAGTTTAACAACTAGAATGGCTTTGTTTTCCCCTGCTGCTGTGGTTTGCATTAGCCCACTTTGCTTCTTGCAGCATAAAACAGAGCCAGTGGGTTTAAATCACAAAGAAGCATTAGTAACTTAGGCAGATTATTTTTGAAAAACGTGAAATAGAAATCAACAGGCATGACTTGTAATCCTGAACCTACTGTTCTAGTGCTGTTTCACAGATTCAGCACAGCTTTTGCTGTGATCTTGCTCTGATGAACACACCCCAGGTTTGACTAAACTGAGATTAAAAAACAGTGAAGAAGACAGAGAAGATAATACATCAGACCGGTTTACAACAGTCTTCACTAAGCTCCAAAATCAAGACCTTACACTATTTAATAAGAGATTAGTAGTTTTGTCCCCCTAACTCTCCTTTTGCCTTTTCGTCATCATTTTTCTCTTTAATCCCCGTTTCTCTGTTCACTGATTCATTTATCCTCCTTCATTCCATTCCTCTGCTTCTTTCTTGAATTTCTCCTTCTCTCCCTCTCCTCCCTCACTAGACCATCTGTGCTGTGACGCATGTAGAGGACAGAGGATGCAAACCAGCACTGAGCTCAGCCAGTCACATCATTTATCAAATGTCAATTGACCACTGCCCCAGTTTCCATGGAGAAGAAACAACCAGGAAGAGGGAAGAAAGGCAAAAATCAATTATTCCCCTTAGGCACGGCTGGTCGTGTTAAACTTAAGCTCTGGCACATCATGGGGATGAAGCTGGAGTGGATGTTGTTGTCTCAGGATTTCACAGCAGAAGAGAATTGTGGACAAGGTGCTCAAGGACTGACGGTTCCTCCTCACTACATGAAAATACGACACATATTGTTTTGTAAATGCAGTGCCCAGCCACAGCTCAGGCTGTGTGACAACATTGTTCTCCTCTGTGGTTTGTGTGGAACAGAGGGTTGGCTGCAGAGGTAAAATGCAGTCACTTTCTATTCTGAGAGATAAAACCAGGACAGCCAAGGATACAGTGATCAGGTCCCTGGACAAACGCCCCATTAAATGGTTTCAGTTTTGTCTGTCAACCATCGGAAGACTAACCTGTCTCTAACTGCCCCTGCAACATACATCATCATGCATGAACAAGATAAACAAACATGCGGTTATGCATATGCACGTGTAAACACAAAAGAGGGGGGGCTTCGGCTGCCACCTGTTGGCGATGCTGTTTAAGTTCACCGTGTCACCTTGCCGTTTCTCTCTGTGATGCTGCAGCAGACTTATTTATCCTCTCTGCTGCTGTGAGCGGATGCTCCCTCTCACCCCAGCATGACTCAGAGCCCGGCTGCTCATTGAGCCTGTTACTACTAAAGCTCAGACACAGTCTATTTATTGTAAAACTCAAGTGAAATTCATGCAATTCAGCAGGAAAGCAGGTTTATGTTGAGATCAATAAGATGCTAAATTAAAATAAGGAGTGCTGTTTCAGGACTTTTATCGTCCGTGACAGAAACATAAAAACGTATTTAGAAAATATATGAAGGCAAATGCAAGTGCATCAATGGATGGATGTAGTTTATCTCTATTAGACATCATCACTGCTGGATGTTGTTTACCAGCACTGTCCAGCATGTAATATCCAATCCAATTTGATGAAGACGATGAAAGATTCAAGAAGCAACTGCTCAGAAACCTAGTAAGCTTTTACTGCAACTCCAACCCCATTTGCAAAAAAGTTAAAATGCTGGATAAAACCTACATAAAAACAATGCAATGATTTGCTTACTGCACTTATCAGTGCAGCACATATCTATTTCATGACCCCTTCAAATGCCCCAGGTAATAATATCCAATATCCCAGATGTTAGAGATGACATGACTTTTTATCCCACTGTACATATAAGAGCATCACTTCACAACAGACTCCATTGTACCTTTGAACTACTTTTAATTTGAAGGGAGAAACACAACTATTTTTCAGTACCTCGCCTGACACACAAACATACGGTACATCTGTCTTACATATGCTCTCACACCTCGACAGTTTACACTCACTGCTGCCACTAGTCCGTCCTGTTGCCACAGCAACGCGGCACTCATCTCAGTGTCTCAGTGACAGCACATGCTCCCATTAAAACACCCATGGACAGCACAGAGACGCTCATTAGTATGGCACACATGCAAATCAAAACACGTGGGTGATGCAGATTTATAATATACATAATTCAAGGTGAACACATTTCACACAAGAAAGAATTGACCATGGATGCCAGTGGTTTTAATATTGTTAACCCAAAAAAAGGAAACACAAAAATGTAAAAATTAAAATGATAACCCATTTACTGTTTGTTTTATAACATCATTAACACATGGACCAGGAGTTTTTCAGGACTGAATTACTGCACACACACAAACCTCTGAAAGACTGACACAGATAATGATAAACTAAATCAGTTCATACCTCACAGTTGCGTCCTGTGAAGCCCTGGCTGCATGTACAGGTGTACTCCCAGGTGTCCTCTGGCCTGCCAGCAGAGGAAAGGGCCAGGCAGAAGCCCCCGTTGAGGCAGGGACGGCCTTCGCAGGGGTCCGGTCGTGGTGTGGCCTGGGTTGGGGTGGGCT